>JAMZAV010005806.1:0-35257 GCA_024449915.1 Sweltsa coloradensis
AAAATGCGAGGGGCTTCCTTTCCCGCTCCGCATCACCTCGTAGCACAGAAACCTGGGGAGGACAGGGTCGGTCTTACTCCGGGAACAATACAAGGTGGGTTTAGAAATTGTAAGCTACCTAGATAACTTTGTGTTTGGAGGAACCAGTACCACTGCCGCCAACTTTTGGTGAAGAAGCTCAACTCTAAAAGATCAGTTGATTAGTTATAGCCACTGTCCCATTTATGAACTGTCCCATTTATGCCCTATTAAGTACAGTTTGCAATGTAGTTTACACACAAATTAATGTAGGTGTAAGAAATCTAAATGCAGTAGAGATAAAGTAAGATAGATGGGTATATAACTTTAAACTCAAAACAAAGTTCTGGAAATAGCTTCTTAATACTGAGTTGAACTATAAGCCTGTCTGTCATTTGTTGTGGTAGGTATGAGCACATGTCGTCGGTTACGCACAGATTTCCAAGCCGTTACGAAAACTATTGTCCAAGGTTAGACCAAGATGTTGAAGGCACTCACACTTCCATGTAGTTGTGAGTATTTATCTGGTTAGAGGAACTCTTGACCCTGCGCTTGCTTCTTGGAGTATCGGACTAGCAGACCGCCGGGCCCCGTCACACATCGCGGGGGTCTCATACGGCCGGGAACCACGCGGCTAGAGCTGGGGAACAACACACGAGTTAAACCAAGCACTGAAAAAGGTTATCAATCTTTAAACGTTTTGTAACACTTAAAAATTAGTATTAGAACGTCCCAATGGTTATCTTCTTTGTGCTGTAAATATGGACCAAACCTGAATATAAGCCAACCCCGAACTATTCAAGATAAAAAAAAAAAAAACATATGCATAAGCTGGTATGGGACTTTTGAGACTTAAAATAATGTAAAAGGGTAGGTTAATAATCAGAACAATAAGGTAACTATCATTTTCTGCGGGCACTGTCCATACCACTGATTGCTATATTTTCCTATTAAAAATAATATCAATCTTTGGTTGGCTATCGCTCACTCGTCGATTGCGTCGGGGCTACAGGGTTGGCTTGGTCGCTTCGGTGTACTGTCCCCACTGGACAGTCATTATGTGACTGAGTGGGTAGACTCTAAATACGAATTTATTTATTTATTTATTAAACTAGTTCATGGTGGTAATGGAGCGTGCATGCATTGTTGATTCCCTAAAAGTTCTATTGTAAAAACATTGAATAAACTGTGGTTTACCTGCGACTAGAGTCCCTGACTGCGCTGGCTGTCTCCGACGCCAAGTCTAGCATCCCGACCACAGGCTTGGTCACCGTGCCAACCAGCCCCTTGCCAAAGCCCGCTATGAAGCCGGGCACGCCCTCCGCTGCCGCCCCCTCATAGCTCTGCTTGAAGACGGACGTCACGCCGCCCAGCAAACCCAGACCGAGACCCTTCAGCCCGGCCAACAGGTGGTCCCCGCTCGTAGCTGATTGGCCGGCGCGGATACGCAGGCGGGTCTCTTCGTGCGAGTCGTCTAGGATCACTCGACCCAGGCCGTCGGATAGAGACTCTGTGTGGGACAAACAACACAGTCAGTGACGTACAAGTGAGAGGGCAAAGATATTTAAAGATTATATTTCAAAATAAACAAGTCTTCTTCATACTAGTACAGTCAAGCCCACATTTCAAGCTATCTTTGTTTTTTTATTGGATTTAACTTTAAGAAAATAATTTTAATGCATGTCCTTAAGAGTCGGAAGCAGGGCCGAGCGCTTTCAAATTTTGCGGTGACTACCTAAACTAAATCGTCCGCTATCGGTAGCTCTGCCAATACAGTTGCGTCTTCTCCCCTTGGGTCCTAGGCTACCCGCATTACCAGCCACGTTAAAAAACCACAGATATTTTTGGTGGGATTTGGTGTTTTATGCGAGACCCCACACCCGAAGTTTTTAATGACAAAATAAAAAATTTATAATGTAAATCTTGTAAAAAGGGACGTAAATTACACTCAAAATATAAAAGTGTCCTAAAAGTCATGACAAATGTTTACGCTTATCGCAAGTTACGGCATCGTATAAATATCACTCTAGACCGCACTTTTTACCGTGGTCATGTTGGCCGAGTGGTTAGAGCTCTTTTTTTTCATGCGGGGGAGGACGTCGGTTCGAGCCCCGTCTGGGAAAAATTTTTTTTACTTTTTTTATCTTTCCCATTATTGTTTTTCCCTTTTTAAATTGTGACGGAAAAAATTTTTTAAAACTTTTCCGGAAATTACCTAATGGCGAAGGCTTTCTCGCACCCGTCAGCGGAAATGGGAATTTATAAAATTTGGGACCCCCTACCGGCGGAGAAAAAAGATGACATTATATTTTTTAAAAAAGCCAAATTTCAAAAAACAACCATAAACCGTATCGAAAAGAATCCCCCCTTGTTCTCATGCCTTTTTTGAGCGCGCCGCGACGCTTCCGAGACTTTTCCCCCTTTTGACCCTTGTTCTAAATCAAATAACTTTGTACATTATTAAAAAAACGCCTTTCCCCCCGGGTAATACCCACTTTTTCCCCATTAAAAATAGTTTGAGTATTTAAATTGTCTAAAAAACGAAAAAAAAAGTGATTTTTATCAATTTACTTTGAATTCAATGCCAATTTACGAAAACGTTTGAAAAATATTGTTGGTTTACAGTTTTAAAAAAACATGCTGTCACATGGTTATAAATTTCCCAATGCACAGAAGTTATACGAATTGCTGAGATAGTGCATGACATGCGTGTTCGGCCGGCGTTTTTATTTACTTCCGCTGTCGCGCAGAGTCTACTTTTCACTGTGAGGCCCGGGGGAAAAACAAAACATGAAAGACAAATTGGAAATAAAATTTCTAACAAAATTTTAAATATGTAATAATTTGAATCAATATTTAAAAATTTTCTGAAACTGTCACGTAAAAAAATTTATTATGTAGAGTAGGCTTTTAAAGTGGCATGACATCTTGTATGGTTTTACGGAACGTAATCTGGGGCGACGGTCGTTCGCCCGCACCCAAGTTTGGCAGGCTAATCGACCCTTTTTACTCCCCCCCGATTTGGGGGGTTTTTCGCTATTGCACACGCCCCCCCGAAAAATTTAAATCTTGAAACCGGTGAGACCTGATATGGGGTTTCATGATCTACAAAAAAAAAAATCACCCCGACCCGAAAACCCAGTTCTGGTTTTAAAAAATTTTGGTAAAATGACAAAAAAATTTCCGGGCTGTGGGGGGTGGGTAACAAAAGTTTATCTATCCTTGAGATACAAATTTACCATCCGCGGACGAGCCCGGGACCGGTGCCCCGTCTATTGTCTGCTTTTTTCCCTTTCCCCTTTTTTGGCCCGGGACCCGAATGGGAGCGAACGGGGGTTTTTTCCCTGCCCCCAACATTTAAAATCATTGGATGAAAATAATGTATTCAGCGAATTTTTTTTTTAAAATGCAGTTTTTAAATGAGGTAAATGGTGGCTTAGCGTTGTAAACAGGCGAAATGATTTATTCTTTTCTATGCGAAACTAGGGAGAAAGAATGAAAGTTGGCTCAACTTCATACCCACGCATTCACAGCCGAAAATCGAAGGAGAGCTTGGCTGCCTTTTTTTTTTTTTAAATTTTTTTATTTGGGGGGAAAAAAAAAATACCCAAAAATTTTTGTGTGTTACCAAAACACGTTAAATATTAAAATTTGTAATTTAAAAGGGGAAATTTTATTAATACTATGTTGGCCTAATAGAGATAGTTTTTTTAGCTTTTAAAATTTAGATTTTTTAGCATTTTTTTTTTCAAAATTGCTTTTTGTAGCATCTATTTTTCCTTTCCAAAAAAACCTTATGGGGGGTGTTCTTGTTCTAATGATTAATGAGAATTTTAGGAAATTTAAATTTAATATAGCCAAAAACAAATGGGGAATACATTGCCAAACAGTTCTTAAGGGGGTGGAAAAAAAATTTTTTAGTAAAAAAATTTGCATTTTTTAGCATTTTACCAAAAATTTGTACGATTTAGCATCAAAAACCTAAAACGCAAAAATACGTATTTTAAACCTATACCGTTGTTATTTAAAATTTGTTAGTTTGCTCATTTGGTTTGCTCATGCTATAGGTTTAAACCCACAATAATGAAATAGTATATCAGTGGGGCAAAAAATTTCTGAAGGTTTTATGTCCAAGTAATGGTTCTTGTCATTATTGTTTTCTTTAAAAGTTCTTTGACCTAGACACTTTTTATAAAGTTTCACCCAATTACCCGTTTGTAGAGTAAATCGGTTTAATGGGGGTTTTTCTACTGGGTGTATTTTTTTTTTCAAAGACAAGATAATTGTCAACAGCCCCAAAGGCAAGAAAAGTGGAATTTTTACATTTAAATTTTCAATAGTATCTTCATAGGTAACAGATAGAGTAAAAAACATGTCTTTTTTGGGACAGGTCGATAACTGACTCAATGTCTAACAATTTTCCCTCACAAAAAATGACAGTGTCTGATCGATTTCTTTCTTTAGTTTAGGGAAATTCTTTTTGGTTCGTCAACCCTAGTACAATGTATAAAAATAGATCTTGAAACCAGTTTACGCATTTTAGTAAGCATTAAGAAAGTATCCCCGGAGCCAAAAAATTATCTGCACACGCGGAAAAAAATTTAATTGTTTATGCAGATAATTCTGTAGCTTTGGCCGCTGTGTGGCTTGTGTGGGGATAACAAAAACGCAAATTATTCTAAGCACGGAACAACAACAATAAACGTTGGTTTCTGTACAGTAGATACAACCGACGGACTTTAAATTTTCCCAAAATTTTATTTTTCAGTGTTGGCCACACAATCAGTTTTAAAATTCCACAATGAAGCCCCTCTGTTTTAAAGAAATTTTAATTTTTGGGTGCAAGACTGCGATGCGCTTTTTTCCTGCATTTATTTGCTGCGATTGACAAAAGCAGTAACGAAAGGGTTTAATTGACCCGAAAAATAAAATGCATTTTTTAAAAATTACACAGCAAATCACCCAAAACATTTTTTTGATACCTACATGGCCGAATGGGAAAGTTGAGCGGTTGGGCTTATAATCTCACAATTGCTCGTCGCGACAGCGGAAGTAAAAAAGACGCGCAGCCGAAAAAAAAACGCATGTCATGCAATATCTCGGCGACTTGTATAATTATCTGTGCATTGAAAAATATTTTTAAAAACAGTGCCCGCTTTTTTAAACTGATAAACCAACAATATGTTTTTAAACGTCCAAATTTGGCATGGAATATCAAAGTAAAATTGATAAAAAGTCAATTTTTGCGTTTGTGCACAAAAAATATAGTGACATTTTTATTATATTTTGTTTCCCGAAAAAGTTCAAAACTTCCTAAATGAAAAAAATTTTTATCTAAGGGCTTATATTATTTCATTATGGGAGTTATAGCATTTTTTAAGGTACGTCAAAAAGTATAGGCCTAACGATTTTACGTTTTCCACACGAGCGGACCGGACCTCCACCAAAAATTAATATGCAAATAGAAAAATGAAAAACCTTAAAGGGGGAAAATTTTTTTTTTTTTTAATAATTTAAGAGGGGTAAAAAACATTATTTTCCCTGCCCTAATTTAAAAAAATACCAGGACCTATAAAAATTAAAAATAAAAAAACAATTTTTTTATTTTTTACACCAAAATGGAAAAACCACGGTCAAAGGGGGAAGAAATTTTTTTCACTCAAAATTGCAAAAAAAAGTCAAAAAAATAATTTTTATTAATTTTTTTGGGAAAAAACCGGGGACAGGTTTTAAAAAAAGGGTACCCTTTTTTTTAGTTTTAACCGTTGTTCCCCGATTTAAATTTTTTATTAAATTTTATTTTTGCCCATTTAAAAAAATTTTAAAGAACATAAAAACAAAGTTTAATTTCATGGTAATCAAGGGGCCGGTTTTGGTTTTTCGGGGGGGCCTTTCAACGATTCAAGGGGAAAAAAGCCTTCCCTTTGTATGTTTAAAAAACCGGAAAACCTTTCGATTCAAAACCCCTTTTTATTTGGCCTTTTTTGGGAACTTTTAGTAAAAAGATTATACCCAAAAAAAAACAAATAAATTTCCCCCAAGGTTTAAATAGTAAATTTTGGGTTGAAAAGGGGTATACTTATTTTAAGCGTAAAGTTATATCAAAGTTCCGTTATTTTTTTCCCAAAAAATCGACCAAAGAAAAAAAAGCAATCGTGGCAAAATTTATTTGGGGGTAATTTTTTTAATTTTTGTAATAATTGATGTATTTTTTTCTAAATTAGGCCCTAAAAACCCTGTCTATGCATTAGGCTCTTAAGTGTGGAAAAGGCTTATCGGCTAGTTAGATAGGAGAAGGGTTGACAGGTTGGGAAAGCAAAGAGAACATAAAGTCCAGCCTTGGCTGCAGAGTGAGCGTGACAACGTTGCCGTCACGTATCAGTTCTGTCACGTCCTCTGTGAAGCGTTAAAGGCACTTAGCTTAGCGGGACTTACCGGTGACTTTGGCGGCAGAGTTGGACAGACCGTGCGTGACATTCTTGACGAGCGTGACAACGTTGCCGTCACGTATCAGTCCCGTCACGCCCTCTGACACGTCCTGCATGAAGCCCAGGGGGTTGCCTAGGAAGTCTACGGAGCCTAGGATAGTAGCCGCCTGCCACCTCAGTTCCTAGGACAGAACACAGGGCTTTATTGACAGCTAAGCAGGAGGGAATCCAAATATAGTGATTATCGGCTTGCTACAGTGCGGACAACTTTCACCTGGGGTTTTTAGGGCAACATAATTATTTTCAATTTGAATTTGCATTGAACACTTCATGTGAGTTTGTCTGACAAGGTAAGCCCTCTACACTTAACTATTAAAAGACGTTGACTACTACAGTTTTAACAGAAGGATTGACACTACTAAGGAGGAAGGTATGTGAACAATGATACAAGTTTTAAGACAATGAACATAAAACAATGCATCATTAATTAATAAGACAGATAGGTATTCATTTTCAAAATTAATTACAATTAAGTAGGCCTACTCATGTTTTTTAATCAAAAACTTAATTTGGCGGATGAACCTTAAAAACCCAATGTTGAGGCTTAACTAGCCTCTGTAATAAGTAATGATACAATACAGTAATACATCTACAACTGTTATTAGGTTTGTTCGTTCGCACACACTTTTGTGAAAAGAGCCATTTTGGTCCGTTCGTTCGCTTCAGTGTTAAAACTGGCACTCATAACACTAGCCTAGAAGCCAGTGTAAAGTGTAGACACTGACTTTTTGAGTGTTAACACTAGGTCCGCGAACGAACAAACCAATTTATGTTTGCTTAATAGGAAAGTTTTTACCTGTTGCTTCTCCTACCATCTAGGCCTATCAACAACACCTCTTGAAATCAAATTTTAGGGAATCATAAAAAAAACTAAGTTTGAAGTCTACAAATTTTGAATTGAGAAAATGTTGATCTCAAATAAAACACAGGTCTAAATGTGAATGAACTGAGATTTAATAAAAGAGGGTGAAGGCCTATCCCCCCGATTTGATACGTAAATCAGTGTCAGCCTCGGTGTTGTACCTCCTTGAAGGTTTTCAAGAGGACATGAGAATGAACTGCCGGGTCTGTAGCAGTTGTTCTTGATAAACGGCGTAGTCACGGAAGCGTCCTGAACTTGTGAGGCGCACCCCCAGCCGGGTTGATGGCGCGCAGCTGCCCCCGACATTTTGCGGGGGTGACAACGCTCAGACGCCCCTGGGGGAAACACAAGAGGGGACATGGAATCAACTGTGGGGTCTCGTAGCAGGGTTCTTGATGAACGAGGGAAGCGCCTCGAATTTTGATAGGGGGACCCCCAGCGGGCTTGATGGCGCGCAGACCCCCGACTTTTGCTCGAGGTGACCCGCTCAGACGCACCTGGACATTACGCGTTGTTTTTCTAGATAAAATTTTGGTGTATTCATCTGTTGTCCCCAAAAATCACGCTTAAAAAGGGTTTTGGGTTTAAAGCTTTAAACAAATTAGGGGCCCAAATTTCCCCCAGCAAAAGTTAAATAGAAATACGCAAACCCAAAAAACAACGAGAATTCCCTAACAGAAGATTTTTTAAACATCTGATAAGGGTCTGGGACTTGGCATCTCACCAAAAACGAGATGGGACAGAAGAAAAAGAAAATATAATTTTACTTTGATGTTCTTCAACGATCTGTTGATTAAGTAGTTTTGCCCTGTTTTGGGTACTCCCTCCCCTGGCTAAAATCAAATAATAATCAATAATCAAGAGCTACAGAAAGTAGAAACAGTCAATTTTCAGAAAAATACTCAACGTACGTTTACAATCATACTTTAACCTCTTAACTGTTTTTTTTTTGTTATTATATAGGTAGGCCCAATTGCTTTTACATCGTTTTGCAGAATGTTCGTTATGAAAGAAACCCAAGAAAACTAACAGTAAACCCTTTGATAGTACGACAAATCAGGAGAGACGGGCAAAACGTCGTTATATCACGTTTGTGTACATTAAAATAAAAAT
Organism: Sweltsa coloradensis; assembly: GCA_024449915.1. Classification (NCBI taxonomy): domain Eukaryota; kingdom Metazoa; phylum Arthropoda; class Insecta; order Plecoptera; family Chloroperlidae; genus Sweltsa; species Sweltsa coloradensis. The sequence continues at coordinate 8,482 of JAMZAV010005806.1, forward strand.
TTAAAAAATCAATTTATAGATTCTTGTTTAAGAAATACAGCTTTAATGGTAAAAACACAAAAATCAGACAAAGCCATAAATAATAATTAATAATATAGTTTTACTTTTTTATAAATTTTTATGATAAAACAAAAATGTACGAAAGGGGGACATAAATTTTACAAAATCAAGGCCTTCTTTGCCAGCGCAGAGTGACAGGCCAAAGTTATGAGTGGGGAGGGAGAGCTGCGGAGATGAATTGTCGTAGCTGGGCGGCCGGCCGGCGAGGGGTGAGGAAGGAGGCGCAGACACCAGGCGCATACGATCCACTTCACAGTGTTTGGCACGTGTTGTGATGACTGACAAAAGGAGTGGGTGGGACGAAATGCGCACACCCAAGTGCGCGACGATCCATCTGGCCCGGCTGAAGTTTACGTCGTGTGTGAAAGGAAATTTATGTTTTAAGGGTGATCGTAAGACCTGCGTCATTGTACACACTGGGGGGGGCCGTCCCTACACTTCACTTTTTTTTTAAAGAAATCCAAATTTTTTGACTGCTTTTCACCTTTTCCCGTTTATTTCGATCAAGCGGGTGCATGGAGGTCACGTTTTTTTGTACCTCGTCTTAACTTAGGGTTCACGTATTTTTCTACGCTTCAAAGCCAACACGCGTCAATGAATTTTGGCACTGGTAAGTTGTCTTCGAATCGGCGTCGCTGCCTTGATCGTCAACATCACTACTGATGGGCACCGCCATATGTCATCGAAAAGCATCAATAGACAACAGCTGGCCTGTGACGAGATTCCGCAGTTTTGCATGACTGTTCCACAGTGCCTGTACCCCCCAGTTTCCCAAGTCCGGAATAATTTTTGTCAAAAAACACTCCAATGTCATAAGAATTGTCGTCATAAAGTCTTCGTGGTTATCATGACTAAACAAAGCCAGCTTTTTTGAAGCACTTTCTAGGGTTTGGGGTTAACCTGGCTCCACGGACGCAAAAACCCAAATTTCCCTGTGAGTTTAAAGAAAGAAAAAAAATGTATTAATAGCTAATTTTATTCAAAATTTAAATTTTAAAATTTAAACATTACGATCTCGTGTCGTCGGAAAACAAAAGTCAAGCACAGGTTTTTGATTTTTAAAATGAACTGCGTTAATTAATTTAGGGTAAAATTCACGAATTAAATTTAAAATTTTAGGCCATATTATTTTTTACCGAAGGATATTTACCGTTTAGCCCGCTCTTTGTTTTGGGGCAAGCCTGTAGGATTCTATGGAAACAATGCTTTTTGTAGAAATCCCTTTAGTTTTTTATTTTTCCCAAATCCAAGGTTGGAGCGGCTCGTGCAGTTGCTGGGGAAAAACCTTTGAGTCACATTAGGAGATAATCCGTATTTTTGGGGTGTGACGAAGCCGGTCAATGAAGAGTATAAATTTTACGATTTTTTAGCCCCCCTCTTCGCATCGAGGCTCGCACCCCAACTTCAAAAAATTTATTGCATCCAAATTTTTTTTTTGAGTGTATTTTTTGGGTAAGTTACCCCGTTTTTAAAACAATGGGCTTTTTGCCTTGCCGATACGAGCGGCGGGGAAATTTTTGTCCCATTGGTTTTTGCAAGATCACGTGATGCGTTCCTTCGAACGCTTCGCGCCGTGGCAGGTGTATTGGAAATGCCAAAAGTCCGGTCAGGGGAAATAAATTAAAAAACAGACCGGTTTCGTCGGCGTGAAAATTTTTTTGCAATACCCCGGGGTTAAATCGGGAGTTTATTTTTTTCCAATGGACACTGTGTCTATGTCAACCGACGAACTTTCCCCACACACTTTTTTTGAGTAATGCCCTGCCGCTTTTTTAAGTTGTGCAGCCATCCCGCTGACGCGGGAAAATCACTTGTTACATTATGCGCAGGCTTATTCTCGGGCCTTTTTTAGCAATAATGGGCCCCTGACGGGTAAGTTTTTAGCGCGGGCCACCAAACATTGCACTAGTGAGTCTTACGTCGCAAATTTCCCTGCGAAACACGAATCTTTTTGCTGGGATGGACCCCCTAGTGACACTTTTTTTTTTAAACTCGTTTTTTAGCAAGTGTTTTTGGGACGATATGGCAAATCCAACATCTTAGCTAAATCTACTTTGTATAGTGGATTTTCGCACAATTTAATTATTTAAGTTTTTCGTCCAAAGAAAGACTTCTTTTCGACGATTAACTTTTTGTTAAAATGTATTTATGAAATTAATCAGTACAACAATCACTATCACAACACGACCGATCGTTGTACTCCCGGGCGATATTATCTTTGTTACGATAGGTGGTACCACACGGGAATTTAAAGGGGGGATGAAGCCTTGGGGGTAGGTCGGCTCTTACCATCGGGTCGGTCGGCCCGAGTTTAAGTGGCGGGAACAAACACAAAAGGAACGACCTGCTAGCTGGGCGGTCAGGCGGGGGGGGGGGGGGGGGAGGGGGGGGTTTTTGGGGACCTTGAAATCACCCTTTCCGTGCTTAAACAATTTATGAGTGAAAAGAAAAAAAGTTTTTTTGGAGTACGAGTTTTCAAAGGGGTTTTTTTGCTTAGCGGACCCATTTAACGAGTTGTAATGGAGGTCCCCTTATGATGCAAAAATATTAAAAGGAAATAATAGAACCTTTTGGGAATTTTTGGGGAAGTCCAAAAAACGTCGTTCAATCGATCGTCGTTTTAATAAGGGCGTTTTTAGCAAGGTTGTTACTTAGATAGTATTCCAAAAAAAGAATTGAGTTTTTTTTTTTTGGAAATTGTTTTCCAAACATAACAACTATTCAACCAAATTTCCCCAGTCAGCGTGGACAGATCAGGAATCTGCACAGATAATTCTTGCCCAGTTGGCTAACATACACAACTTCATACACAAAGGCGACTTCCTTAAGACATTCTAAACCTACCCAATCACTTGTGACAAGAGCATCTGTTTTTGGTGGAGCTAGTATATCATCGAGTAAGTTTACACCACGGACTTCAAGTTCAACCCACCGGTGGGCGCAGCTGCAACGTCCCGAAGTGATACCGCGTGGCCTTGAGGGACAACGCTTCCGAGAGCAGTCGCTGCGTCTCGAACTCTATCTCGTTGACGTCTTCCTCTTCATTGTCCGACTCCTTCCACCCGGCAAACACAAACAGCTTGAGCAGGAGGCGTTCCTCTATCGTGAGCGACAGGTTCTTCACTTTCACAATCAGGTGCTAGAGAGAGAGATATATAGTGGGTGAAACATGCGCAGAAGATTCAACTCTTAGTCTTTACCACTACGATTCTGAGCCTTCTAAATGTCCGAACTTTGCCTACAGACCTACTTTGTAAATGATTAAAGGTAACAGCTTACCTCAAGAAGAGTTGGTGGGCTGCAATCATTGATATTAAACACCTATAGTAGGCTAGATACGCAGTCTCCAATACGTCCGCACAGGCGCGAGCGTAGCAAATTGAAGACTCAATCTGCCATCAACAAAATGGCGATTTGGCGTTTTAATTTATGCTTTTTTAATGCATTTAACTTTAAGTATTTTACTGGATTGTTTGATATGGTTTTAGCTTGTGCAGCATGATATTGAACAAACAGAAACAATAAGAAGTTATTGTATAATAAGGGAATTTAGTAATCATTTGATGTTAACCTCCTCTCAGTTACGCCCGAGTTAACTCGTGATGTGCAGTTGTGCCCCCGTGTTACGCACGAGTATACTCGTGGCGCCGAATGTCGCGCCACAATGTTTGAATTCAAGTGTAGTTTATTCAGTGCTCAATAGGGTTAGCGCGCTCTAGTTTCGTGTGGCATGTGCTTCAACCTATCGGCAATACGTAGAACTATTTCGCCAACTACTGGAACCGGCCGATAACTTGTTTTTAGAAGTTTATTTCTACGCGAACCACTTGTAGCTGCTCTCGCATCAGCTGTAGTAAACAGTCATGGCGTCCCGAGTGGTGAGAATTCGTGTTTACGGCGTGTTTTAGAAAGGGAAATCCGTGAAATTATTACCCATAGTGACTGGGAAAGTGATTGTGACTTATTGTAAATACCAATGAAAGTTTTAGTGATAGTGAAGAGGACAAGAGTGATAATCACGACAGTGACTGACGGTGACAGTGCAAGCGACAATGATGTAGGCTAGGTTTAGTTCAGGCGCGTCGTCAAAATAAAGCATTTATCAACTTCATCTATCATCTATCATTCCAAGGTAAGCAAGCAGATTCATCAATATACTCCCATGAAACCCCCAAATAAATATATTGTTAATTTTTATAATTTGTATTAGGCCTACATACATGTTTACTGTGTAAGAACTAGTGAAATAGGGATTTCTTGCATTTTTTGATGAAAAAGTGCAAATTTTGTAATTATCGATTTGTTGGGGGGGGGGGGGGGGCGGGGGGGATATTATTTCAAGGCATGTTTGTAGAGTACTCAAGTACATGCCACATTTTTTTAAAAATAATTTTTAGATGAGAAATGTGGAAGTTATGTAATTATTGTTTTGTTCTTTTTTTTGGGGGGGGGGGGAGATGGCGGGACGTGGCGGGGGGGGGGGTGATTTTTATCTTGGCATGTTCATAGCCTAGTGTATTCAAGTACTTGTCACAAATATTCTATAATTTTTGGATGTGAAATGTGGAAATTATGTAATTACTAATTATCGATTACTTTTTTGGGGAGGGGGGGGGGGGGCTCGGGGGGGGGGGAGGAGAATTTTTTCTATGCATATTCATAGTGTAGTCAAGTAGCCCTACTTGTCACATATATTTTTTAAATTTTTTTATATAAAATGTGAAAGTTATCTAATTATCTATTTGGGGGGGGGGGGGGGGGGGGGGGGGTTGTTTTTTGTTTAGACATGGTTGTAGTGTAGTCAAGTACTCGTCACAAAAATTTTATAATTTTGGGAAGATAAATGTGGAAGTTATGATTTTTTTTAAATAAGGGTGTTTTTCTGCTAAAAATACCCCACACAGCAGGTGTAAGCACAGGTTTAAAACCCCACAGTGAAGAGGTTAAAGGCTAGTATGCTAACCTGTCAACCTGGCGGCAATCTTGAGAACTATTTGGGCTAAAAATCGCTCCCATTTGATTAACATGCAAACTTCCATATTCAAGATGGCTTCAAATTGTCACGGAAGTGGATTATTGACTGCTGATCTAGCCTACTACAGGTGTTTGATATCTATGGCTGCGATAGATAAACATTTAACACAAACACAGAAACAAAATAGCGAATGTTATATTTATCTATCACAGTCTACCTACTCTACTCCAGGTAAGCTGTTGGTACCGAGACCCTATATCTTTAAGTTCTTTAACACTCTCCTAATCCAGCCTTCTGGCATACTTAACATGCACTTTTTTTTAGTGTAGGCCTATTCATACAAATATTTCTCGTGAAAATCCCAGTATTTTGTTTGTTTGCCTTCTACCAGACAAATGGCTTATCCATTTTGATTACATATCCAGGGCACCTTTTAAATCTTTATTCGTAGAGCAGTCTTAGATTTTAGAGCAATGAAATGACTATTTCTCATGATAATTGTTCTTCTGTCCATATTTGATCAAGATTTAGGACATATTTATGTATGTATTTATTTATTTATTTATTTATTTAATGTCTATCTAAGTCAGTTAAAAAACTGACACAAATCATGAGGCTCATCTAATTAAACAAGTACGAATAAACAAGTACTCACATCGTAGACCTCCGCGTTGTCCCTGGTTCGCGGCTGTTGTTTCTCCAGGTTGAGGTAGAGCGCGGGGGAGGCGTCCTCGTACCGAGGGGTGGTGGGGCTGACGTAGACGACCACCGGACACTGCGCTTCCAGCTGCTGGTTGTCGCACTGAACGTCGCGGACCGTCAGCTCCAGGTGGAAGCGGAGAGCGGTGCTCACCGAGTGGAGGTTGATGCCGGCAAAGCGACAGTAGACTAGCTCCTCCCCCCGCGACACCACGCTGACCCCCAGTCCAGCGGGGAGCTCCACAGACACCTGGCGAGTGACAAGCAGACAGCAACATGTTTCTTTTAATGTATATTTATGTCATCCAAACTTACATAAAAATGTAAAAATTGGATCAAGATCTCTAGTTGAAGGGCACAATGACCGTTGGGTCCGAACTCCGAACCTAGCCTAGGGGATGTGGAGAAGACAGACCACATCCAGCCACAGGCAAGGAGAGGGAAATAAAATAAATTAATTGGATGAGCGTAGCGAGCGAAGCGAAGATTCCATTTCACTACACTGGAGAAAAAAATCCGGAATGTTTTTTTTTTTTTTTTTTTTTTTTGTATTTTTGTCTGTTTGTCCACACGATTCCGGCTAAACCGATACTCCGATTGCGATGAAATTTTATGGAGGCCTTCGAAATCTCTGAACTTAGAACTGCCACGTTTTTGAGCGCAATCGGAAAATTTTTTCTCATGAAAATCGCAATTTTACGATTTTTTTCAATTTTTAAAACATTTCTTCGGCTTATAACACCTACATGCTTTTTCCGATTTTAATGATTTTTGCAAAGAACCTTTATTTTATGAATTAAGATATTTTTGTGAAATTTGAGCGCCATTGAAAAAATATTTATCATAAAAATCGAAATTTTACAGGTTTTTTCTTTTTTTAAACAATTCTTTGACTTATAACACCTACATGCTTTATCCGATTGTAATGATTTTTTCGCAGAATCTTTATTTTATGAATTAATATATTTGTGTAAAATTTGAGCGCAATCGAGAAATTATTTCTTATAAAAATCGCAATTTTACGATTTTTTTAACAATTACGATTAATTAAAAGAAAAAAAAATAAGTTTATTTTTAATTTAATTTCATTTAATTTAAAAAAATTTCAACTTAGTAATGATTTTGCCACAGAACAACAGAAAATTCGCATAACACATGGCAGCTCAATGCACCAATTACGCTCATCCAACAACGCGGCGGGACTTAAGCGTTTTCCTAGTAAATAAATTTGTATTTAGAGTCTACCCACTCAGTCATATAACTGATTTTCAGTGGGGGACAGTAAACCAAAGCGACTAAGCCAACCCTGAGGCCCCAACGCAATCGACGAGTGAGCGATAACCAACCAAAGATTGATATTTTTAATAGGAAATATAGCAATCAGTGGTATGGACAGTGCGAACACCCGCGAATCAACGCCAGAATCAACAAGGCCGATTCAGAACAATAAATTTTTTGTGCCTCGTTGCTAGGACGGCTCCAAAGTCATTGTTTACAAATTCCTAATACATGAACTGATGGACTTGAGTCCAAATCAGACGTTAAAAAACTTCTGACTATAGCGGGAATCGAACCCTGGACCTTCTGCATTGGAAGCAGAGAGATGTCGTTGTCGCCTTCCTTTGTTATCATTCGTATTATCGTTAGGCAGTTGTATAGAGAGGAAGGAGGATGATGAGGAATGAATGTTAGGTTGGTTTCACCTTTCCTTATTATCTAAATATTGTCATTTAGTAGGCTACATTAAAATATGTTGCTTTTTATAATTTGTAGTAAAAATTATATATTGACAATTTCTCTTTGAAAACAACCAATGTTTTAACTTGAAATGAAGACAAAGTATGATTTAGGTACAAAACATTTTGCAAGAATTTTACAATTTAAATTTTGTCGGTAGATTACAGTGTTGACAGCTTAAGTTGTACATTTTGAACACTGTTATTAGTTTATTACCGTATTGGACCGAATATAGCACGATCTCAAATATAACACGACCCCCAATTTTTAGGAATTATTTCAAGAGAAAAGAAAAAATCAAAGAACATTAAAATGTACAAAAAAATTTCTTATGTACAATGCTATGAATGAATAGCCTAAAGTGTCACTTTTACAACAAAACATTTTGAACAATGTTAGGGCCTAGTCCTATGTTTTTTAACAGAGTAGGGCCAAGCACAAGCTCACATGGCCAACCACAGTTCACCAGTCTGATAAAGGGATTACAAATCGAAATCGATAATTGTGGCCGAATCGATTCCCAAGAAAAAACTTTTAATCGTACGCACAATTATTTTGGTGGTCATTTTCCGCGGAGCCCGTGATGACGTCACCCGCTTGCCTCACGGGATCGGCTGGCGTCGAGTGGGTGGGCGGGGCGATGCGCAGGAGTTGTATCACGAGTGGCTTATGTTCAGGCGCTATTTCAAATGCAAGAGCGCGGAAATAACGCGAGTGCTGTTTTTGAGATAGTATTTTCGGAAAAAAACATCGCGCTATATTCGATCCGATACGGTAGTCTACACTATTATATTGCCTGAATGATTTCTACTTTAAACCAATGCTATAACCAAAGTACCAGTATACAGCTCGTACCTCTAGCTCTCGTGAGTCTGGTTGTCCCGTCTTCAAAGATTCTTCGTGCTCCAGCCAAGATCGTTGACTCGGGCAGATAATGGTCCAGTCTCGTTCAATTATATTGCCTGAATGAGTTCTACTTTAAACCAATGCTATAGCCAAAATAAAATATTGATAACACAGCTCATACCTCTAGCTCTCGTGAGTCTGGTTGTCCCGTCTTCAAAGAATCTTCGTGCTCCAGCCGAGGTCGTTGACTCGGGCAGATGATGGTCCAGTCTCGTTCTTCTGCCGTTGCGAACCGACGCTGCAAACACAACGTACACTATAAGATTTAGGGCTAGGTACACTAACCTGCTGTATTCAGACTTCCGTGCTTCCAAGAATAAGTTAAAGTTAGACATTTGAGCCAACTAGTTCATTTAACAAAGTAAACTATGTGTAGGCCGAAACAAAACATTGTGCGTTACTACAATAGATGATGCTTGCAAGAGCAAGAACACTGAAGAGTGGGTGTCAAATTACAATGATTTTTTAATGGGTTGCAAATTTGACAATTTGTTTTTGTTAAGGTGAAATTTTTAGCAAAAATAACTTTGAAATATAAAGGTTATGAAAATGATGCATAGATATTTGTTAAGTATAAAAATAAATCGATCATCTCCTGGTTGGAAGTTAATTTTTAGATTTATACATTTGAGAAGAGGTTCTGTTACTGCGTTCCGTCCAAGAAACCATTACAACGATGTGAGGAAAGACGTCTCCTACCTTCTCCTTGATGTCTCGAACCTCTAGGACGCGTGTGGGTCCGTCATTCTTCACCTCCACCACGAGGTAACCCGAGCCTGGCCTCATCTTCTGTGAGCTCACCGCCTGCTCTAGCGGCATTCCCGTGTCTGTCACGCGATGACACACGGGCTGCGGTGGGCCCAGCACCGCCTCGCTCCCTGTAACCCACGCACGCACTCGTCAGCGCACGTCACACACTCAACCCCAAGGTGATACGTATCTATAGGTGACTTCACGCGACCATGCCGTATTTACTGGATTGCAAGCCGATACCGGAGGCAAGACGACAACTGATTTTAAGTTTTTGCTAACAAAAGAGTGTAGCATGTAAATTCCCATAAGTTTACCATCGATTCCAAGCCGGGGTGCCTTTTTGAACTGCAAAAATGTGTCAATAAAGGTAGGTTTTCAATTGGGTAAATACAGTATTTAGGCAACTTAATGCCCGCAGTTCCGACAGACGCCGTGCGAATGTTGAGTGTTAACTTTGAATTGAATCAATGTGTTTTAATTATAGTTGACATCTGTTGTATTATACACACTTGTTATAAATATTATTGTAACCTGCTTTTTTCCCTAGTTGTATTTTGGTTGTTTTTGACAAATCCCATATTGGATTGGTAGTCATGAATTTCTTACAATGTACTTGTCAAATGGATGCAAATAAATTGAATTGAATGCACTATGGGTTAGTGGCAGACTCAACGAGGTCTCTGAGTAAACTTCTCGTGTAAATGGCTGTGCTTATAGAAACAAGCAGACCTTGGTTGGCTGTGGAGCATTACTGTCAGCTGGAGAACTGGCCAATCAGATCGTAACAGATCTCATCAGTCAACCAATCATAACAGAGATATCAAACTATTCTCACAGACCTAATAGCCACAGTGTGTATATACTTGTAGCGCATCACTCCATGTCTGTCTGAACTACAAACACTAGCGACCAAAAGTTGTGTTTGTGAAGTCACCTATGATAACATGAGCACCGAACTCCACACAGTGATATTTACATATGTACACGTTGCCGGCTTCCAGCCCTCGTAGACACCCTCTGTACAGTCCAGTAACCAGGATTATCAAACACTAACTCAAAGCATTGTCACATCAGCATCTTTCTTTATTATGAACATCACTTGTAAACAACAAGAAATTGAAATAAATACACAATCTGCATTCTGAGGACGTAATGGAAGATCTATCAAGCTACATATTATCAGACCAGGCAATGACATGCATTTCACAATAAAGCTGTAGATAAATATATAGTGGAATTTGCTGCCATCATGCTTAAACCAAATGCATACCAAAAGCCGTTAAAAAATCATTCAATCCAACTGGGAATATATTATTCTACCTTGGAATATGTAATTCTAAGTAGGCCTACCTCAAAAAGCCTTTGTTTGACTAGTACACAGCGAGTCAAAAAGAATACTTCACCGCAAAACAGGGATAAAATAAAAGTGTCATGCCAGTCTACATCTCAACGTAAACATTATACCATTAGAAAGTAGAAAGACAAAGTGAAGTAATGTATTATACATTTAGAAACCTAGGAGTAGTTCCAATTTAAAAAAAATGTGCTATCAATGGACCTATGGTCTATCGCTTCTTCTACACTTCTGCACGTAGGTAAAATTATATTTTTTAGGGCATGACCTGTTGGGTCAACATTTACACAAAGTAGGAGTGGCAGATTCAAGCCTATGCAGCTTGTGCGGTAAGAAAGAACAGAATTGACGACATCTTTTCAGTTGTGAAAGGACTAAGTCTGAACTTGTCGCGATGCCAGATGGCACGACACATGAACAAAGGGAATCCTGTCTCTATTGGATAACACGACAACACATGATGGCCGAGTAGGCCGATTGGGGGAATATGAAAAGAAGAAGAAGAGATATTTCAGTAACTAGGGCACTAGATAGCCTATGTGTATTTATTATTTAAGTTAATGATATGGTTCCTATCTGTTAAGGCCCTATGGTATTGATTGGTTTAGTAAGTGGTAAGAAAATTTAAATAATTTAAACTGTGAGAAATGATTGGTTTGTAAATCATATGTTGAGTTAGTAATACCGGTTATTATAAAAATATTTCTGAAAAGACAAATATTTTCTACATGCTAAAATGTGTATAAAAAATAAATCATCTTTATAAGTTATTACTGCCTAGGGCAATGTTCAAACTAATCTCCTACCAGAGCGCAGAACAATCGGGGTTTGGTCACAGTTGTCTGGACGTTGATAAAATAGTAATTTTTACAACATTTAGATGGTAGTGAATTATTGTTGTAGTGGGCGACATTTCCCACCAGAGTGCAGAACAATCAAAGTTTGGTCACCGCCATGTTATTAAATTATTTTTATTATTATTTATTTAATGTCTATCCTATTCAGTTATACAAACTGATTTACAAAGAAGGACAACTAAATAAATCTAATTACATAGATGCAGACAAAACAATGAACAACATTACAGTAAATATTTGAAATAGTAATATTACAACAACAATGCATTAAAACACAACAATTTTGCTAACAAATAATAAGGATATTAAATGCAATTAATTAATGAATCAAATATAAAAAGAGGTGGAAAAAAAAACGAAAGAAAAGTGTAAGTTCCACTGGAACCACAATGTAAAGAGTCCTGTACCAAACCCCGATCATACGATCCTAGCGGAGAATCCGGGTGAACTAGTTTGGCATTGCCTATCTACCAGTATAACTAAATTTTACTTACATGTGAATAATCTTCCATTATGATTCTCTACCAAATCAATTTCTAGTGCCTGTATTTTTTATTGAATGGCATTTTGTATTAGGTATTGGCTATAAATAAAAATTGTCTGGACCGGCACCTCCACCATCCAACTAATTTTGTGTTTCATGAAAATTGGGTACTTTTTTTAACTATTGTGTCGATCGATACCCCAATATTTGACTTGACCTGAAATTTTGGGCAGGCCTAGCCGCACACCAGTAAATACAACAAAACTTAACAAAACTAACCACCACTACCAACTGCACGACATTACCTGACCGACTGAGATTAGAGGTAGCTAGAGGGTGAAGAAAGAGGTGGCAGAAATGCATCTAGTCTATCAGTGCATTAACAATACAGACCGTACTACCTTACCAAGACAAAGTGTGAGCAGAGAAAGCTAGGGGTAGGAGAGGAAGCGTCACAGAAATGTTATCAGGCATGTGCATAAAATATATTAGTTTGGCAATGACACAATGATATCGACCGATGTTAAAGTAATTGACTAATTGTTAGCTATTCTTTATTAACTATTGTGGCAAAACAAATAAACAAAAATCAAAAGAAAGTGTGGATAGTTAGGCCTATTCCTTTGGATTTATCTCTGGCTCCGACTTAAAAAGATTCAAAATCAAATGCTAATTTTGGCACAGGCTTTGAACTGCTGAAATGGACAATATATTGACATTGAAAAATGGTTACTGTGGATACCCACTACAAACTAGGCCTACAATAAAATGTTAGCATAATGTTCCTCACTGAGATTCAGTTCTTGTACAATGAGTGGGTATGCCTACACTAAAACAATACTGTACTGTATGTTTATTTATTGCCTACTTCTTATCACACATTTTCGTTTTTAAATTCTCATTTTTCCAGTATATATTCAACATACTATAAACAATTTAAGATTTGACACAACCTATCACTTAAAGGTAGAAATAATCAAATTCTGAACTATAATTAAAATTAGATTGCGACATTGTGCAACAATGCAGTGTAGATATGATCGTGTCAAAGCCTTGGCAACTACTCGCGTGTCGTGGGGAATAAGAACTTAAAAGATACATACACATTTGCCACGTCGAGCCAGGGTCTTCAGGCCCTGTAAAACACATGGCTAGGTTAGAGATGGCAGCAGCCACTATTGCAGTGCTAGAGGTACAGCCGGGAGCGACGCGCATAGAGCTGATACCACACAATAAGCTGACACACGTCGTTAAGCAAGACAACCGGGATATTTCAAAGTGATCGAGATCAAATAGGTGTGAGGAATTTAATGGAGCGAATTGGGAGAGAAAAGATATAAAGTGGGTCGTACATGTCAAAAGTATGGAAAGAGCGAGATTGCCGAGAAGGATGATGGAATTGGGAGATCAAGGTGCAGATCAAAAACATCGATGGCAGGATAGATGTGGAACAGTGAGGAGGAGACTGGAATATGGTGAGGGGTTTAAAAAAAGTTTAATGCTTGGCTTGAGTATTGAACTTCAATGTATACTAAAAACCACCCGCCGTCTGGATGTATGTAAGATACAAAATAAGCTGCTTGTTGTGGCTGGGATTTTCCCATTTTAAAAATGATTGACATGCAAAGAAAAGAGCTTTGTCGGGGCTGCCGCTAAAATAGGACTAGTTAAGGGGGGCGGAAAGTAGATTTATTTCAGGTTTAGGATTGGGACTTATGGCCGGGCTTTTAATTAATGAATAATAAAAGTGATAATTATATTTTTATTTAGTTTTGGGAAAGTTTTATATTAAGGAATTGTATTTTCCATGAATTATGAAAAACAAACTCAGGTAGGTAAAAAGGGAAATTTCACAGATCTAGTTCCAGATTTGAACCCTAGATGGTGTTAGTTTAAGGGGGGGCATGAACTTTCTTTACCGACTGAAAGTTCACTGAAAGTCATGACCAAATTTTGTTGAGCCACGACAAGCAGCTAATTTGTATTTTTAAAATACATCCAACGGCGGTGACTACAACCTAGGAGAATAAGTACCTACAATAATTATTGATGTTTCCTTCAAATTTCCCGCTCCAGATTTAAAACCCTACCCAATAATTCATGCTAGCATTGTTAGTCACAAACACTATTTTACTGACTCTGCTGCAAGTCCGTTAAGTAGGTAGGCCTCTCTACCATGCCTACATTGGATTAAATATTAGAACGTAGAGCGGACAGAAAGTATTCAAACATTGGGATGAAAATGTAAAACAATTGGGAACTATCATTACTTGTAAATATGCTAGCATCAGGCCTTATATAAACCCGTCATACGGAACAAACCATCTAAAAACCCGAATTTTTGCTGGATGCTTCTATCTTAAATGGGGTGGTTGTTATTAATAGTATTTAATATCCATGTTACATGCTGCTAAACATGCCCAAGGAGGGAAATCATTAAAGGAAAACTATTCATCTAAACACAGATTGCACAATACAATAAACAAAACTCCAGAATGATTTCTGATTTAACACTTTGTAAATTGCTAGCAAAAAAAAAACAATTAATTTTAAACTGAAAATTTTATTGATTATTGATCGATAGCAGTGTCGTAAAGATATTCTGCCGGCTGGAGTTTTTAACCTAGAACTTGATTTGCAATAACTAACTACTAAATATTCTTCAAGTGGGCATGCTTTAAAAACATGTAAAAAAGACTAGATATTGAATAATGAATAGGTATTTCAAAAATTCCCAGGTTACTATGACTAACATGTTTCTCAAGTCAAATGATGAGCAAGGTTACTTGTCACTTGTCCCCCCCTTTAAACTAGGGAAGGCAATGGATGGGTACTTTTTACCATACGGGATCGTGTTTTCATTGTACCGTTTACCCGCAAAACCCGACTCTTGAATGGAGGTGTCACACATCCGGGTAACCCACGGGTATTGTGAACGGGTACCCAGGTCATGAAGTCAGGTTTTACCATCCCTACTAGAAACACAAACAGACACAACTCACCCGTGCGCAGCCCGAAGAACCCGTCCTTGGCCTGGACGCACATGTTGTTGTGCGCGCAACACAGCCGCCCGTCCTCAGTGAAGCGCCAGGTCTGCGTGGTCTTGCGCCGCTTGTCTGGCCGGCGAAGCACCAGCGTGCTGTATTGAAGCGGCTGAGGCGCGGTACCCTGGATGTCCAAGACCTAGGGAAGAAACAAACACTTTATAACATTTCTCGATTTGGATGGTCGGGAAACACTCCCGTTTTCCCGTTGTTTTTTTTGGTCAAATTTAACAGCAACAGTTTTTCGATGCTTTTTTGTTCCATCCATTCAAGTTTTATGATGTAAAATACAGAAGTTAAATAGTTACCATCTCGGTGGTCTAGTTGGCTAAGGCGTCCACCCGGAAAGTGGGAGACTCGGGTTCGTGCCCCGATCAGGATGGAACTTTTAATTTCTGGGTTGTTTTAAATATCAACTTTATAACATGCTCAATCAGAGAACCTACATCATGTTTGTCTTTAAGCCTACTGTGGATATTAACTTATTGTTTGACACTGCGGGCTAAGAAGGAAGTTTATAAATGTTAATTTAACGTACATAAAACAATATGTGTGTATACAACCAGCATCAGAAGTAAATCAAGCATAATCTTTTACCGACACCACCAACACTTACTCGTCAAATCTTGGATTTGTTCTAAAAGGTAGGCCTACCTTTAAAGTCACACTAAGTTAGCACCCAACTAATAGGCAAGGAGTGGCCGGCTTGCCCTATTTATATCACTAGAAAAACTGACCCTAATTGATTTCTACACTAGAAATAAGCCTGCACCAAGGTTATTCAGTGTTTGGTAAATCCATTAAAATATACAAACCTTGTGCTAGTATTAACTATGACAATGGCCCAGTGTTTAAAAGTCCCAATAGGTCAAATGCAATAGTAAAATAGGGCCACCATTTCCCCCACGGCTTGTTAGATGACGTCAACGAGTGATGGCTCTGTGAATATAACGACGCCAGAACAAACAGAATATTCACAAGCGAGGTCGATACAGGTCGGTATCTTCCAGACCCCTTGATTTACTTTTGATGCTTAGTGTACATTCTTGTACGGTTGCTCACATATAAGTAGACGGTAGGACCAAAGCATTCTTTACCCTAAACACCCTTCTGGAACTTATCATTTGATATTGCAGATGATTGCTATAATAATGCAATCACCGTTTTGATTTTCGATAATTTTATGTTTATCGTTGTGCATTCCTAGATTAAACCCTTGCATTCTGCTCAACCAAGGGTGTTGGGTGTGAAGCCTCACCATAATGTTGTCGGAATGTTTCCCCCTCTCCCTCGGTGGCGAACTCCCCTCGTGCTGTAGCAGCCCCTCTGAGCTCATCCTCCACAGCTGAGACCTGGCTCCCGGCTGCTTACGAGCGAGCACCACCCGGCTTCCCTCGGGCACCGCTAGGACCAGCTGCTGGCTAGACACGTCCAGGGGGTCGGACGCTCCCACGCTGTCACACGGACATTGCACATTGTAAAGAGAATGAAAAATAACTTACAATGAAAGTTACATACTATTTGCAATGTTAATTAGGGGTTCTATAGTGATTTCTAATTAGTAATTACTGATTAGTTGATAGCGACAGATCAAGTTAACAAACCACTACTTAGTAGTTGAGGATAGAAAGAAATGGAGAGAACTGGTAGAAATGCCTGTCATAGAAGACATCAAAGAAGATGAGGAGGTGTTGAGCCTGGCTAGCAAGCACTAAATGAAAGTCCACAGCCCGAGAAACTGGTGATACGTCACCTCCCGACCTGACTTATGTTGGAACCGGGTGTTTGATAATTATTAAATATATTGGTATGAGTTGAGTTATGTTTCTTATCAAGAAATTCAGCAGCCACCATTGCTTTTTAAAGGTTAGCTGTTGGATCCTATCTCACACCAATATACTCCAGCCAATTGGCATTCTATGTCGCAGCCCTTCAGGCTGGGCTTTATGTTCTCTTTGCTTTCTTAACCTGTCAACCCTTCTCCAATTTAAACTAAAATATTACAAAATAAGTGGAGACATCATATTTCATTTTTTCACAGCCATAAGTTTATTTTATTTTGTTTTATTGGACTGGCAGCCTGCAAGCCAAAGAAAATAGCAGTCATATGTTGGGAAGATACGAGGGTGATATGAGGGGGTTTGATTTTTAAACCTTGTTTTAAAGTGCTAGGTTAAACATTTAGGCTTCCAAATGTTCTCATCTCTACTGATTACTACTTTTACTTTTACTTTTATTGGAATGTCAGTGTGACCAGTGCTTCCATCAGACGGAGTAGAACGCAGACTTACTTGTTTTAACTTCCCGGAAACGCGATGTAATTTAAATTCTCGTAGGTGAGGTGCGTTCTCTCCGGGGCGACCATGTTTTTCGAAGCTGCGCTCCGCCCCCCGGGGGAGAAGCTGTGTGGGGGCTGGTTTGGCTCTCCCAGGGAGGGGGCGGCCGTTTGGGGTCTCACAGCCCGGAGTCGGTCAACATCACGCACTCTGTGGGCAATTAACTCCTCATGTGACCCAAAAAGGGTTGTCAGACAATCAACAACAGACTGGAAATACCACAAAATGGCAAGAATACTTTACTTCAAAATAATTCATAAAGGCACGGTATTCTAGTGTCTTTGTTTATCAGTCAATATACTGAAAGTAATACATTTTAAAATTCAAACATTAAAATTAGAATTTTCTTCTTCATTTCGTATCTTTAGATGATTATACCATCATGCACTTTCCGGTAACGTAACAGTTCCTATTAGGTTGAAACTTGAAAGACATCTATTATTTAAACAATAATAATAATAAATAATGAGCTTCTGTAAATCCCTAGCACATCTTGGATGCAAGGTTTATTTATTTAACGTTTATCCAATTCAGCTATAAGAACAGATTTACATAGGAGGACAACTAAACTAAATTAATTACTAGACCTAACTGTAGCTTACCTGGTAGTATGTCAGGGGCACCTCGGAGAAGTTGTCTATCCTGAGTGGCGCGGGCAGCTCCCTGGCGTCAGTGAACACGATGTGGTACGTAGCTCGGGCCAGCGCCACCTCAACCAGGTTTGAAGTACCCTCGACCGGTCGAGTCGCGGACGTTCACGTGGAACGAGGCGTCAGAGTCGAGCACGAAGCCTTCCCGACCACAAGCTGAAACAACGAGCATGGATTTACAAGGCGCATGGATATGCATCTCTTGGTTGATTCATGTACTGCAAAACTAGCCCCGAAAAACAAAAACTCGTCAAACATTGTCAACATTTTCGCCTGTTGACACAAACGTTTACCTTTTGATGGGCTAAAATGGCTGCCCATGTCATTGGCGCTAAAAGTTTACGCCTAAACTGGAAACGAGAATGGCTTACGCACTGCCCCATAATGTTGCAGGTCCAGTAATGTCAGTTACTATGCTAGTCCGTGATAGAAGCAAACTACATTAAAGAAACATCATCTTTTACAAGATGGAAAGAGATGAGAAATACATAAGTAATAGTTTTAAAGGTTTGACCTCTCTTGACTTACATGGGGAAGTATTGAGTAACATGCCAACAGTCAGTAGTTTTAGAAATAGAGCACACCGTAATAATGTAATGAATATTTTGGACTATAACTGCACTTGTAAAAAAAGAAAACTATGTAACAATATTTTAACGACTATTCAGTCGTCTTCAACGGGGTTTTTTGACATTTGACAAATTTCATTAAAAAAAAAAGTTTCATTATTATATTAGAGCCTACCTTGTTCCGGCATGTCCCGTGAGGGCGCAGACACAGCAAGGAATCCTTGTCCAGGCGAGGCCCAGTGGAAGGGCAGGCTGCAGTCGGGCACTGCTTGCAGGTACGTCATCTCCGCAAGAGGGTCCGTCTAGCACATTAACACAGTTAGTACCTTTGCAAGGATTAAACTTAAAGACGGCAGAGACTAGTCCAGGTAGGGAGAGATATTTCCCCGCGTTAACCCTCACGCACCTCCACTCGAGCCACGGTGAATTAACCCACCCGGTGGACAATAGAGAAGGTCTGGGGTCAAGTAATCTCACCAAGGGTGGACGATGATCATCTCTCGTTCCACGTGACAATTCTGAATAGGGCATTTCGTTTGCGACTCCTAATCCTACATTGAACTTGAGCGCTTGTATTAATGTGAATTAACTATTGGAGATAAGTGTCGTGAGATATTATTGACAGATTATTACAATATTACAATACTACAATATTACAATACCCGGACATGATACGGGTGAGTGCAGTCAGTCTGGGCTGGGCCCTGAGGTGGGGCTAGAAGTTTGTTTATACCTGGGACTTATCTCTTTCTGTCTTCTTCTGTAGTAGGTACTCTATTAATTGTTCACAATGTATAGAATGTGTAAATAATGACTAGGCAGAGATAACCAATAAGCTTTTTGATAAAGCAGTCCCAACTCACGATCGTGGTGGCGAAGCACTTCTGCGCGAACTGTATGTTGTACTGGGAGCGGTTGTACAGTTGGTATCGCGGCGTGAGGTTCACGATGTTGGTAGTCCTGTAGCGGCCGCGTCCCGTCCTCACTTCGACCCCAATGACGTAGACAAAGTCCGGACGGTTGTTGCGCATGCTCACGTGGAGACGTCTGATCTGGACGCCCGGCTGGAGGTGGAACTGTTGGCACCACTGTAACGGAACACACGTGTTTAGTTAGGTACTAGCTACTGTTGGCACCACTGTAACGGCACGCTTACGTGTTTAGTTACTAGCTACTAAAAGTAAAATGATTCTAATCTATTATTATTAAACAAAATGATATTGAACAGGGATCAATTGTGAGAGCATGTGGCAAGAGAGAAACTGCGGGACAACAGAAAACAGAGGAACAATTAGATGTGAGGCAGGAGGAAGATGACAAGGAAGAAACATTGAGCCCGGAAAGCATAGTAATTTACTAGGGTATGTCCTTGACGACGGTAAATAAACACTATTCAAATTAATTGATTATTATTTGTGAATCTTATGTTTTAAAAACAGCTATTTAATGCCTATAAAATAAATGCTATAAAATTAAAAATTGAAAGGTAATCTAGTAATATATTGTTACTCACGTGCGGGGTGCCCTCCTGCTTGAAGGCGCGTCCTATGCGCGCCACCACCGAGGAGCTAGCCCCAGGGTCGGAGAAGGAGAAAAGCAGGGGCGCCACCATCCGGGCCATCTCGTGCTCGTCAAACTGTCCGGCGGCCTCGGTCGGGTCGCCCTCTTGTCTGAAGACCAGCGGGAGCTCCGTCTTGTTGATCACCCAGTAGGGGGCGCACACCATCACCTGGCAGACACACGGACGTAAGGTCATTAAATATATACCTGCACAACCATAGAGAGTTTGAAAATATTAAATAGTTGGAACTAACAGAAGAAAAATTATTTCATATCTTGTAATTTAAATACTCAATTTTGTTCCCTTTAGTTATAAATTAATAAAACAGGAAGGGGAGGGAAGTAATGAAAGTTATAAAACACCGTGATGATACGAATTTCTTAGAAATAACTAGATTTAATTTTATAGGCCTACTATTTATTTTTTAGCATAATTTTAGTTTTCTTGTTTCATTTAGGTCTGCGTTCCGTTCAGCTAAAAAAAAAATATGAGTTATTCTTATTAGTGCTCTGGATATGACTGTTTGTGTTTGATTAAATTTGTATTTATTTATTAGTGATTCAATGATTCATAAATCACTAGGAATAGTTTGCATTAGGAATTGATTTATGATTTAACTGAATTAAGTACCGGTAGGTAATATTGAAGTAGGTCTCTTTCAAACGTATGACACGTCGACGTGTTTATAATAATGATGTATCTCACCACTAATCCCTGTCCCTTGTTGGTGCGGACATGCGCGAGTAGGTTCAGTCGTCGGCCGAGCGGGTCGGACACTCGGAGTCGGGCGGAGAAGTTGTTGCAGGGGTAGGGTACGTGGAGCGAGGCGGAGACAGGGTAGCTCTCCAGACTCAGTGTCAGTTCAAACTGCCTCTCCACGTTCACCTGTGAGGGAGAGAGAGAGAGACATGTCACATCACGGAAGAACCAACGGAATATTACAACCAGGGGCGAAACTAACGCTCGCCCAGGGAAACTTTGCTTGGTCTGGTAAAAATCTCATTTCACTAGCTGTTTTTTTTTTTTTTACAATTGTAACTTTCTGGATAAATAAGGTCTTATTACTAGAGATGTGCAAAAATGGTTTTTTAAAGTTTGAAAATTCGCGCCTTAAAAATAAAAATTCGCGATTTGTCGCGATTTACCAAAAAACACAATTTTCTCATGCACACTTAAAAAAAAAAAAAAAAAAAAAAAAAATTGATTGACTGATTGATTTTAATGATTTAAAAGAAAAACAAGCTCATGAGAGTGAAGTTCAGAATCAGTTTTAATTTTAAGCTCAATTTCAGCCTTCAGTTTTCAAAATTTCCGACAGTTTTTACCAGAATTAATTTCGTCTACCCGGCACCTCCACCAAATTTACGAAATTATGCATTTTTTATGTGTCTTTTGATATGGATTTGAAGTATTTTGAGCTTACTCTCGTTCAAACGATTATTAAGATCTCACAATCGCGTTGTATGACCCGGCGCCTCCACCATATCTACCAGCAAGTATTAATTTAATTTCGACTTCGACCCGGCACCTCCACCAAAACTTTGAAATTTTTTTATTTTTTAAAATTTCGCGACCTAATTCGCATTTAAGGACATAATTGCTAATTTCGCCACTAGTTCGCGGTATCAACTAAAATTTTGCGAAATTTCGCGAATTGGAAATTGGTACCATTCAATCACAATTCATGAGATTCATGTGCAAACTGAATTTGAAGGGATTATTGCAACTTTAAAAAAAATCGCGAATTTCGTTGTCACCATTTTTGCACATCTCTACTTATTACATACAACTTAACTGTTTGCACATTCTTAAATTAATATGATTCAGAGATGAATCATGAGCTGCTAAAGCAAGTGTATCATTCAAGCAAGCGATGGTGTATGATGGTGTGGGTTTAACTCACGTGGTGGAACGGCTGCTTGGCTCCGGGTCTGATGCGTCCAGTCTTGCCTCCCACATTGTACTGAAGGTCGACGGGCAGGGTGTTGTCTATAGTGACGGGGGGTAGCAGGGTGATAGTGTGGGCGGGCTGCACCCAGGGATGGACCAGAATCTGCTCCACGGGGAAGTTCTCCCTGCGCACGCTAGCACAGAACCTAGGACACAAGTACAAGCAATTACACATTATCCAAGAACGATGTTATCCAAGATCGAACATTAACCGAATCCACACAAAGGAATCAAATCTTCTTTGAGTACATCTCTTCAACAAATTAACAAGATAGATATAAACTAAAACACTTAAAAGGTATGAATCAAAAAGTTATGATTATCAAAAAAAAAAATTAAACACATCAAATTTGTCGTTAATTTACATTGTTTTACTTTATTCATAAATAATAATAATCATCATAACTCAGTTCCAACTATGTCGGGTTGAGTGGTGGTTTTCCACCATTATCAAGGGCATGAAACTGTAGATACTAAGCTTGCCAGACTCAGTGTTTCTTCCACATCATCCAACTCCTTCTTCTCCACCAATTTACTCCACTCTCTTCTGTCCTCCCACAGCTTTACTCTTGCCACATGCTCCCACACTTCATTCCGTTTTCCAACGTCTTCTTGAATTAATCTTTCCCATTTTTCTCTTGGCCTTCCTACTCTTCTTTTCCCCTCCTCTGCCGCTTCAAATTCTCGTCTTGGAATCCTCTCCCTGCCCATCCTTTTCATATGTCCAAACCATCTTAGACGTTCTCTTCCTAGCTTAAACTTCAATCTCTCCAATCCCAGTTCTTTCCTTATTTCATTACTTCTTATCTTGTCCATCTTTGTAACTCCCTTGATACTTCTTAAAAACTTCATTTCTGCTGCTTCCAGCTGACTCTCTTCTTTTGTTCCCACTGCCCATGTTACTGCCCCATATGTTAATATAGGTACAAAATATGCCTTATACAGCAAAATTTTACATTTTTGTGGGAACAACTCATTCCATAGTAACTTTCTCACCAATTGATAAAACCCTTCTGCTTTTTGCACTCTAGATGACACTTCCCTACACACTTTTGCATCTTTTGTCAATATACTTCCCAAATATTTAAATTCTTCTTTTTCTTCTAAGACTTCTCCACGTAGTACAATATTTTCTATGTCTCTAGGCCTGCCCTTTGTCTTCTTTTGCATACGCAAACATTCACTCTTTTTCTGATTGATTTTTAGACCAAACTCTGTAGTAACTTCGTTCCATCTGTCCACCTTCTCCTGCACTTCTCTGGCACTCTCACCCCAAATCAACACATCGTCCGCAAACACTAATGTTCTTGTGTCCCTTCCATCTGTATTTGGTTCCACTCTTCTTATAATTTCATCCATTACAACAGTAAAGAGTGTTGGAGATAACACACTACCTTGTCGCAAGCCCTCATTCACTTGAAACCATTCTGACCTACCCATATCTGTCTGTACACAACTTTCACTCCTTTGATATGTACTTTGTATCCTGTCTATTAAACCTCTTCCCACTCCTTTTATCTCTAGACACTCCCATACTTTCTCTCTAGGCAGGCGATCGTATGCCTTCTCCAGATCCAAAAACACAATGTGCATTTCTTTCCCATTTTGCCATCTCCCCTCCATTGTCTGTCTTATAGCAAATATGGGATCAATAGTAGACCGTCCACTTCTGAACCCATATTGTTCTTCTCTTAGATCTGTGTCATATACCTCCTTCAGTCTTAGTTCTATAACTTTCTCATAAATTTTTGCACACTGACACATTAATGTCACCCCTCTATAATTTTCACATTTCTTACGGTCTTACGGTCAAATAAATAAATAAAATAAATTGTTTGACATTCAGTTGAATTTAATTTGTTTTGTAGTTGTAGTTGATATTTGCAAGTTCTAAAGCTATATAAAATGATGTCATTAAAACTTTTGACGGATTAAGAAAAACTAGAACTGAATCCATATTTTACCACCCA
Source organism: Sweltsa coloradensis (assembly GCA_024449915.1). Lineage (NCBI taxonomy): Eukaryota > Metazoa > Arthropoda > Insecta > Plecoptera > Chloroperlidae > Sweltsa > Sweltsa coloradensis. The sequence goes on from JAMZAV010005806.1 coordinate 32,387, forward strand.
ATGTCATCCCTAGTACATGTGCTCTTGCAGCTCTCACTCATAAGACCTTGTTACGTAGACCCACCTGTAGTTGAAGTCGTTGTTGCTGTGACACTGCAGGACTTCCTCTGCCACGGCGCCAGGCAGGATAACGTGCGCCCAGGATAGAACCTTGTTGGAGAACGTGTATCGCAAGCCCGCGCTGCCCGGCTGAGTTACGAGCGGCCGGATGAACAGGGGGGACATGACGTGGGATAGCGGCACCGGTAGCACGCTGCCGCTAGGCACCGTCAGGCTCTGCTGTTCTGTGATGACAAACGGTTCGGTTACAACTTAGGCACATTATAGTATGCTACAGAGCATGACAATTACATGAAGGTAATAGAGACATGTACAGTATAGGTCAAAGTAAAGCTGTTTGCAGATGATGTGGTGCTGTGGTACAGTGGCAGAGATAAAGACAAGATAGAAACTGAGATGAATAAAGCCCTTAAAGCTCTGGAAGAATGGACAGAAAAGAATGCAATTATAGTTAACAAAAAGAAGACTGTGTACGACTACCACACCAGGGAGGAAGTCTACCAACATTTTTACTCAAGTAAAGAACAAATCCGTTACAGAAAGAAGATAACCTGGTATACCTTGGTGTAACTATGGATAAAAAATGACACTGACCAAGCATATAAAAAAAAATGCAAGCAGCAGGAACAAGAAGACAATAAGATTATTTTACCCTCTTCCATATTTTCATTTCTTTGGAAAAGAAGTTAAATACTAAGCAAGATATTTCACATTTTAGGATTGAATCTTAGCAAAAGTTCATCTCAATACTCACGCTCCTTGCCGACGATGGTGTGATCGAGCTTGAGTTCGACTGTGTCAGCCAACTGGTTCTCCAGCATCAGAGCCGACCGAACAACCACCTGTTTCTTGGCGGACTCCTTCAGTCTTCTCACTTCCAACACCACACGGCCCTCGGGTAGTTCCACCCTCTACAACACAGGACAAGGGAAGTGGAACATACCGAACAAAGGCAACAGCAATGTTTTGATTGGAGAAGAGCCACGACTTGCTTATGCTTGCAAAACACCTCCATGGATTTGGAATTTTTAATCGGATGTAGACAGATAATATAATGGCGGGAGTTCACAGACTGCCCTGCTTTTATGTGCTACATTAACAGAAGCAATGCCAGAGGGAATGGACATTAACGAAAAGGAGGCATGTCTCTACTGGGCGGCTAGACGCATATAATGACAAAATAATGTTGTTTTTATGCGAACACAGGAAAACAACAACACACAACACGGGACTAGCAGGTGAAACTGTAGTGAGTACACCATACATGAAGGAAGGAAGGAAGGAGTAACATCAGAGATAGCAAGGCGTTGTGTCCGTTGTGTGACTGAGTGGGTAGCCGTAGCCCACTCTAAATACAAATGTATTTGCATCACTTACAGATAGCTGCACCTCTGGTTTGGCATGGAGAAAGTAGACGCCCACTTTATCTATGGAGATGGGTTTGAGCGTCCGCCAGCCCTCTACCTTCACCCGTAGCTGGTGGATGCGCAGCTTGTGACTGTCGGAATGTCGCACCTTGCCTGGCAACAATACAAATAAAGTTTAGTGGTTAGCTCTTAGGTACTAGATTAGGCCAACATAGTCGAACTATTAGGGGCACATGAATCCACAAAATATTAATGGTGAGGCAATGTTTTGCAAATACTTGTTCAAAGTTAATCAAATAGTTCAGAATTCGAATACGGATGATTTGATTTTGAATTCAGTTTGAATACTTCACTTCACATTCAACAGTTTGAATTCTCGAGTACTTACACACCTCTACCAAAGTTTATCCAATTGATATAAAATCTAGCTTTGAAGGTGTTTTCCCATGAAAAGAGGAACGACACTAAAGATTACCAACTGGAGGAATTCTATGTACCCAGTGCAATACATGAAACACATCCAACATGAGATAAGTGATGTTGAAACAGTAACTTGCTTGCTAGTCAGGCTCAGGACATCCTCATCTTCCTCGTAAGAATAGACGAGGGGTCATGTAAAACACAGCATAGAAGAAAGACTCTGGGAGGACTTGGGATTAAATAAGAAATTACAAAATAAATAATTTACTAAATTAAAAAATTAAACAAAAAAATTAAATCAGTCATGTGACTGAATGGGTACACTCTAAATTCAAATTAATTTTATTTATTTAAAACAATTAAATAGACCTAACCAAGTGGTGTTTAGTCTCACTAACCCCTGGTCTGCAGCGGTAGGTCGACCGTCTCCCCCGGCGACACCCACGTCCCGTCTTGTTCCGAGATCTCTCCCAGATCTTCCTCGGACGTAGCGCGGTCCTCGAAGAGCGTGCTGAAGGTGAAGCGTAGCCAGGAGCCGGTCTGGTTGCACAGCTCGTAGGGAACGAAGGGGGTGCGGCGCCTGTAGCCCAGCGGGCTGCCCACCTGTCTCCCGGTGTTTTCCCTGGGAACGTGAGAGACATTGTGACAAGTCTCTACTCACGGTACAAGCTAATTCAATAAACAAATAGGACGAGCAACTCAGAAACTGAGAACTGTCACACCAACACATCACCAGATCTCGCGAGCCTCCTAACCTGAACAACAGGTAGCAGGCGTGCCCTGCTCTGCCTCGCCTAGACCTAGTTCCATCTGCCACCACCCACCGACAGCGCCCTCATTGTACATACCATGCTAGCTTTAGTAAAACTTTAGTAACTCTACTCACGCTGAGTGATAAAGACCACTAGTTGGTCAAAACATATCAGCAACTTGTCTACTCATCTATTTGTGTCTGTGGGACCTACCTAACGTTTTTCAAGGTAAGCTTCGCTTCTGACCTTCCCATGAACAGTTCTGTGTCCCC
>JAMZAV010005807.1:0-40379 GCA_024449915.1 Sweltsa coloradensis
CCCCTTTTCCTCCCCATTCGTGCTGGTTCTGACAGATTTGCCCTCTTCCATATCCCAGCTATGGCGCATTTAGACTTCGGTTGATCGCCCTTATCGAATAATCCCAAACGCAAACATTCAATTTATTAACTTTCATAGCACAGGCGGTGCAATTCCACCGTTGAATCGCCCTAGCTCTTTAACGTTTTAACAAAAAGTTCGCGAATTTGAACTCATGCATTGATTTTCATTGGAGCTCGGCATTGTCGCCGTGACCTCTCTTCTCCCTCGAACGACCACCCCTCAACACGACGATCACGAGCACACCCCCTGTGCTGGATTGTCCTGCCAGCGATTCGCCCCCCAGATACTAGACAGAGTAACTCATGATGCCTAACGGTTGTCCCCGTCTGGCCGGGTAGAATTGCCCAAGCATGGCTCTGCTAATCGTAAAAGGCGATTCAGGAAGAGTCCCCCTCGCAAACATCCCTAGAGAGCGGATCTTACTCCCCGAAACTAAAGGCGAGCTCTGGCAATCGTCGTCGGATCTTGCCACCTTCCCTTGACGAACCCCGGCGACGTGACAAGACAACAACGAACGATGACAAAACGTTGACGACAAACGCGACGTAAAGAACCACCCTTCTCCATTGACCCGTGGCTTGTTCTGACCAGCATGGGCCACTCCTCCCCCCCCCCCCCAGTAGAGTGTGCTTATGACCTAATGGTTGCTGACAGCGTCGTTAATCCCAGATAAACCAAAACCTAACGGTTGACGTGCCCTTGAACGAAATAAACTTAAAAGCTTATAGCCCCAGGTAGTTGGACAGGCTAAGAAAAAAGATTTGTAAAATAGTACAGTGGCGTATCCAGGAATTCATATAGCTGCACCGTGGGAGGGGGGGGGGGTGCGGGAGGCTTGACCCCCCTATAAAAATTCTCCTTCAAGGACATTTTGGGGGAAAATCTATGGCCAACTTTTTATCGATAGACAATAACGACCGCGACGTGGAAAAACCCCCTTTCTTCCCTTACCCGGAGGTTCTGACCAGCATAACCCCTCCTCCCCAAACCTCCTTGGGCTAGAGTGGTGCTTAGCCTAACGGTTGACGCACCTTTTTCCCAAAAAAAAACCCAAAATTTAAATCCTGTTTTTAATCAAAATGTTTTCTATTTTTAAGGTCATTTTGGTGAAAATTTGTGCGTTTTAAAGCATCAGTAACTTTTATCTACTACAATCCTGTTTTTGTCTTAAAGTTTTCTCTTTAAAGGTCATTAAGGTCAAAATCTGTGCGTTTTAAAAGCATCACAATAAAAAACTTTGTATCTACAAAATACTCTTTTGGTCAATGGTTTTTTAAACTTCCATATTCCCCATTGAAATGTTAAAGTGCACTTTCACTTCTTTTTTGCAAAAGGGGGGGGGTTCCCTCCCCCCTTTGAAAACCCTAAATTGTAAACTTCTCATATGGTAAAAACGAAATTTATCTCATTTTAAAACACATTTTCATGTTTTTTTAACTAAATCATTTTTCTTTTGCTATTAAAATATTTTTCAGGCTAAGCGCGTGTGTTCATTTTTCACTCGATTATTCGCCATCCAGAAGCTTTTAAATACATTCTACGTTGTCGTTTGTGGAAAATACCTTTTGTGTTCAGATGTTTAATTTTCACTTAAACTATAAAACACATTATTCTAGTCATCTATGTAAAAGACACCCAATCCTTTTAAAAAACTAACCTCAAAGGGATATATTTTAAGTTTTGCGGGATACCGGGACACGGGGGCATAGAGGGGAAAAACCCTGATGGGGCTGCAAAGGGGAAGCTTCCCAGCGTCGCGACGTTGATTTAAATAGTTCCCGCCCAGATTCAGAGTGGATTCAAGCAAAGATTGTTGGATTTGCGACAAGCATTTTGGGATTTTTTGGAAAAAACAAATTGCGTAGTGTGTGCCTACTTTGACAAATAAATTCGTCCACCTCATCTCGACTCTCACGTAGAAAGAGGTGGTATTGTCTAAAATCGTATGGGGCATACACCCTAACCACGGTATCTTTTAAACCCAGAAAAAGTTTATTCCCATATTGACACATTGATGTCCCTTTAACCGTACTCATATCCCAGCAAATGTCCCAAATTGATGCCTTGCCCATGCAATTTGATCTCTCCCTCATATATGAACTTCAATCATATGATAACGGCGAAAAAACTTTCTAATTTCTCATCCATATAATCTATTTAAAAAAATTTTAATTCAACATACACATTTCTTTCTTTTTTTTTTTCTTTCACATCCTAATTTAAAAATTTGCTTTATTTTTCATCATCACATTTTATTTTGTATTTTATACACTAAGAAAACAATCTAATCACTAAATACCTGCATTAACTCTTCTCATTTATTTCTTTCAAGGGGGCGAAAAAACCAAACGTTTGAAGCCCCCTTAGTTTCTCACGTCGTCGTTTTTTGCTAAAAACGCGGGGCCCCGGGGGTAATTGGCCCGACATGGCTCTGCATCGAAAAAGGCGATTAAAGAAAAAAAGTCCCCACGAAAACACAGCTAGTAAGGGGATATCTTCCCCCCCAAACTAGGGGCGAGCTCTGGAAACGTCGTCGGGGGCTTTGCCCCCTTTCCTTGACCCCCCCGGGGCGATGACAATACACACAAAGATACCAAAAGCGATGAGACCGCGACGGGAGAAACCCCCCTCCCCCCCCTTCCCGGGGGCTGGTTCTGACAAGGCATGGGCCCCCCCCCCCCCCCCTTAGGCTAGAGTGTGGGGCATTATGACCTAACGGTTGACGCGCCCTTTCCAAATAAAAAAAAAAAAACCAACCCATCTATAAAACCCATGATGTTTTCAATGTAAAATATGTCGACACTTTGATAACAAACCGAGGGCAACCCTTCCAGGGGGTTTAAGATGAAAACTTTTTTTAATCTTATAGAATTTAATCTCCCAAACATTTTTTAAATTTTGTTTTTGAAATAACCCGCCCTGGTCTACACAGAGCCGATTTTTCTTTTCGACCTTTGTCGTTTTGTAAAAAACTCTACTTGCGATAGTGAAATTTAAATAACCTTAAGAAAGATTTGCCATGAACATGAAAATGAAAATAACATGAACCCGAACCCCCCCCCCCCTTAGGCAGAGTGGTGCTTTTACCTAACGGTTGACGCGTCCTTATCCCCAATAAAAAAACAATATTTTAGTATTCCAATGGGTCCAAAATTTTACAACAAGTTGAAAGTCCTTTTTATTGCTCCACCTTAAAAAGAACTTTCAGGCTAAGCGACTGTGTTCATTTTCCTGCAGTTTTTTTGCCATCCGTAACTCTTAAAAACATTCTACCTGTCGTTGTGGGGAATACCTTTTTGTTCAATAGCCTAAGTTAACTTCAAAATTAAAAATCATGTATTCTATCATCATTTGGTACAAAACTCCATTCTATTTAAAAAATACCCTAGGGATATATAATAGAGTTTTGCTGGTACCTGGACCTAGCATAGAGGAATGAACACGCTGATCGGCTGCTAAGGGAAGCTTCCACCGTCGCGACATTGATTTAATCTAGTTCCCGTTTCCGATGCATAGTGGGTACAACAAAGATTGTTGATTGCACGCACTTGGGTGTTTGCAAAAAAACAATTGCGTAGTGTGAGCCCCCCAAATTTACTACAAAATTCGTCACCTACGTCCCCCGACTCTCACGTGAGAAAAAGGTGGTATTGTCTAGAATTCGTATAGGCCATACAAAAACCCCACCCACGTATATCTTTAAAAAGAGAAAAGGTTATTCCCAATTGACACATGTATGTACCTTTAACCGTGCATTATATGCTAGCAAATGTGCCAATATGATCCTTGCGCACGCAATTTGATCTCTCCCAATCATATGAAGAACTTCTATCATATGATAACGGCGACAAACTTTCTAAATTTCTCATCCATAGTAATCTTTTAACAAAATTTAATTCACATCTGACACATTTCTTTACTTTTCTTTATTTTCATTCACATACAATAACATAATTTTGCTATTACTTTCATCATCATCAATTTATTTTGTTATTTATACACTTAGAAAACAATCTAATCATCAATCATACCTGCATTAACTCATCTAATTTACTTTCATTCACAGGCGGCGCAATATGACCAAACCGGTTGAAACGCCCTAGTTTCTCACGTCGTTTTTTTGTCGTTTTGGGGCCTCCTCCCAATCCCCTACAGGCTAGAATGGTGCATTATGACCTAACGTTGACGCGCCCTTAATCCAAAATAAACCAAACAACACAAAAGATTATAAAGACAATGACGACGTCGACGAGATTACTCATCCCCCACTCCCCCTTTCGTCCAATACCCTTGGCTGCTTCTGCAACAACCCTGTCAGGGCCCGGGGTAAAATAGGCTCAGAGCATGACTCTGCTAATCGTACAAGGCGATTCAAGAGAAAAAGTCCACCTCTCAAACATCAGCTAGTAAGAGCGGAGTATATAACTCCTCGGAACTAGAAGCAAGATCGGCCAATCGTCGTCAGAGACGCCTCCCCTTTCCCTTGACGACCTCCCTGGCGGCGATGACAATGACACAACGAACGATGGCAAAGACGATGACAACCGCGACGTGAAAACGCTCCCTTCCCCCCCTCCGCCCCCCCCCCACCCCCACCCCACCCACTCATCCCATAGCTGGTTCTGACAAGCATGGGACGTTCCTCCCCATATCCCCTAGTCTAATGAGCGCATTATGACCTAACATTTGACGCGTCCTTTTTCCAAATAAGTTATACTACAGAAACTGTATCTACACAACTCTTTTTCCTATAAATGAATGAACATTTCCACGAACAACCTTCTATCAACTGGTTAAACACATCCCCACCCATATTAGAGTAGTTAGTTGATGATATTATGCATGTGACCCTTTCATGTAGTCCCATACGGATCTAAGTAATTACCAAATGGATGTTTATGAAAAAGGGAAGTAGATTTATGTAACTGCTAAACTGTGAATCAATTATCGTAATGTTGAAGTAATTACGCAACGTCGAGACGGTAGGGTTCGTGACGCTTTGAGTAATTAGACTAATTGCGCTAACCGGTGCCTCGTTTAGAGCTAGGCGGCGCTTCGTTCAATAACGTTGTATTGGGCCGGGAACATGGCAGGGCAGGGCGGGGTGACTCCGCGGGACAATAACTATAGAATATAGTTCCAAAACAACTTCATGATGACATTGTGACGGCGAGAAACTTTCTAAGTTTCTCATCCAAAGTAATCTATTTAACAAAATTTAATTTACATCATACACATTTCTTTAATTAATTTATTTTCATTCAAATAAATAACTTTTGTTTTGCTATTACTATCATCATCATCATCATTTTATTTTGTTATTTATACACTTAGAAAACAATCTTATCATCAAACACACTAAATTAACAACTCATCTCATCAAGTTTCATTATCACAGGCAGCGCAATATAACCTAACCGGTTGAAGCGCCCTAGTTAGTCTTAATTCTAGCATGGCTCTGCTAATCGTAAAGGGCGATTCAAGAGAAAAAGTCCACCTCGCAAACATCAGCTAGTATACGAGGGAAGTATATTACTCCCCGAAAGTAGAGGCGAGCTCTGACAATCGTCGTCGGGGACATTCCCCCCCCCGTTCCCTTGACGACCACCCTGACGACGATGACAATGACAACGAACGATGACGACCGCGACGTGAGAAACCCCCTTCCTCCCCTTACCCGTGGCTGGTTCTGACCAGCATGGGCTCCTCCTCCCCCACCCCCCTTAGGCTAGAGTGGTGCATTATGACCTAGCGGTTGACGCGTCCTTAATCCAAATAAACCAAAAAAAAAAACCAAATAAACCAACAAAAAAAAACTGATTTAGGAAACTTAAACTGTCATGGAGCCCACCCATGCCCAGTTTTCTATGTCAATTTTGCTTGCACATGTAAAACTGTATTTACCTGAATCGTGCTTGCACAATTAAGTGAGGTTATGACCCCGTCTGGGCCTGGGGTAGAATAGGCCCAGAGCATGGCTCTGCTAATCGTAAAAGGCGATTCAAGAGGAAAAGTCCACCTCGCAAACATCAGCTAGAATGAGGGGTAGTATTTTTTCTTCCCGAAACTAGAGGCGAGCTCTAGCAATCGTCGTCGGGGGCCTTGCCCCCTTCCCTTGACGAACCCCCGGCGACGATGACAATGACACAACGAACGATGACAAAGACGATGACGACCGCGACGTGAGAAACCCCCCTTCCTCCCCTTACCCGTGGCTGGTTCTGACCAGCATGGGCTCTCCTCCCCCCCACCCTTAGGCTAGAGTGGTGCATTATGACCTAACGGTTGACGCGTCCTTAATCCAAATAAACCAAATCCAGTCAAAAAATTGTTTTGCATGTTATTACTATCATCACCATCATTTTCGTATCTTACACTTAGAAACAATATAATCACCGAACACACAATAGACTCATTTTAACTTACAATATCACAGGCGGCGCAATATGACTTAACCGGTTGAAGCGCCCTAGTTTCTCACGACGTCGTTAAATCGCCTTGTACGATTAGCAGAGGCATGCTCTTGAAAAATTCTGGCCCGGGCCCAGACAGGTGGTCTTGTGGTTATAGCGTCTCTACTTCCAATGCAGAAGGTCCAGGGCCGATTCCTCCCCTTACCCGTGGCTGGTTCTGACCAGCATGGGCCCGTTCTCCTCCCCCCTCCCCTTAGGCTAGAGTGGTGCATTATGACCTAACGGTTGACGCGTCCTTAAATCAAATAAACCAAAATAAAAACTCTATAGACAGAAGTTTTTCAATTTCTGATTTGGACTTAAGTCCATCAGTTCTTGGGTTTGGAATTTTTAAACGGTGACTTCGGAGCCGTCCTAGAAATGATGCACATAATAAATTCAAACTTGTTTTGAATCGGCCTTGTTGATTCTGGCGTTGATCTGCGGGTGGTCGCACTGTCCATACCACTGATTACTATTTTTCCTATTAACAAAATATCGTTTTAGCTCACTCGTCGATTGCGTCGGGGCCTACAGGGTTAGCTTGGTCACTTTGGTTTACTGTTTCCCTCTCCAAAACAGTTATATGACTGAGTGGGAAGACTCTAAATATACGAATTTATTTATGTTATTTTATATATTATCTTGATATATTCATTATATTATATTATCTTTATTCATATATTATCTTGATTAGATTTGATGTTGTATTTGATACAGTATTTAACATGGACATTGTATTTTATTATAATTGTATTAGAGGGTGGCAGGTACTCACGTACTATGGGGCAGTCGCTCTTTCTGCCATTCTCGCATTTATTTTTAATCTTACATGTCAAATGTTGTGTACAAATAAATGCAAATATTAATAAAAATAAACAGTGTTTTAAAACAAAAATTAATTCACATTATACACATTTATTTTATTTATTTATTTCCATTCTAATAAATAACAATTGTTTTGCTATTTCTATGATCATCATTTTATTTTCTTATATTCACTTAGAAACAATATAACTAATCATCAAACACACCTCGGGGACCTTGCTCCCTTCCCTTGACGACCCCCCGGCGACGATGACAATGACATAACGAACAATGACTAAGACGATGACGACCGCGACGTGAGAAACCCCCCCTTCCTCCCCTTACCCGTGGCTGGTTCTGACCAGCATGGGCCCCTCCCCCCCCCCCCCTTAGGCTAGAGTGGTGCATTATGACCTAACGGTTGACGCGTCCTTAATCCAAATAAACCAAAAAAAAAAAAAACACACCTTTACTCATCTCATCAACTTTCATTATCACAGGCAGCGCAATATGACCTTTTCAAAAACGACAACTATCCCAGACTCCGTCTTTCATTAACTCTGGGCCCGGGGTAGAGTTTGGCCCAGAGCATGGCTCTGCTAATCGTAGAAGGCGAAGAAAGAGATAAAGTCCACCTCGCAAACATCAGCTATCATGTAAGGGATTATATTAGCTACTCCCCGAAACTAGAGGCGAGCTGTGGTAGTCGTCGTCGAGGTCTTTACCCCTAACCGTTGCTGGTTATGACCAGCATGGGCCCCTCATCCCCCCCCCCCCCCCCCAGGCTGTATTGACGCATTATGACCTAACGGTTGACGCGCCCTTTAAACTTACGAATCCAATCATTGTCGCAATGTTTACTATCGTTTGTCAGTCGTTTCTTACAACTTGACCAGCATATTTTCCTCATAACAAACCTGATTGGAACATACTTCCTCTATAGCATAAAGTTAGCAATGTCGGTACAGCACGTGCGTGCTAATACTCGACTACTATGCCGTGCAGGCAGCTATGAGAATGCAAGGTCAAACCGATCTGCTTGCATTCTGTGTATAGAAGGCATTCTTGTTGGAAAATACTTGATATAGTTTTCAGTAAATAGGAAGAATAAAATGTTTCGCATATTTAACTATAGGAGCATTTAAAAGGATATCAAATTTCTGTTCGTTTGGTTGACTGGAATCAGAGTACTAGAGGCGAGCTCTGGCAATCGTCGTCCGGGAGCATCTTGGGATGTGTTACAAAATAACAAATTGCGTAGTGAGATGCCCACATTGGCTAACAAATTTCGTCCACCTACGTCTCGACTCTCACGTAGAGAAGAGGTGGTATTGTCTAGAATTCGTATAGGCCATACACGCCTAACACACGGATATTCTTAACAGAGAAAAGGTTATTCCCATATGTGACACATGTGATGTACCTTTAACCGTGCATCATATGCTAGCAGAATGTGCCAAATATGATGCCTTGCGCACGCAATTTGATCTCTCCCAATCATATGAAGAACTTCTATCATATGATTAACGGCGACAAACTTTATAAATTTCTCATTCATAGTAATCTATTTAACAAATTTAATTCACATCTTACACATTTCTTTCTTTTCTTTATTTTCATTTACTTACATAACTTTTATTTTGCTATTACTTTCTTCATCATCAATTTATTTTGTTATTTATACACTTAGAAAACAATCTAATCATCAAACATATCTGCATTAACTCTTCTCATTTACTTTCATTCACAGGCGGCGCAATATGACCTAACCGGTTGAAGCGCCCTAGTTTCTCACGTCGTTTTCGTTTTACACCTCCCCTTTCCCTTGACGACCTCCCCGACGACGATGACAATGACACAACGAATGATGACAAAGACTATGACGACCGCGACGTGAAAACCCCCTTCCTCCCCTTACCCGTGGCTGGTTCTGACCAGCATGGGCTCCTCCTCCACATATCCCCTAGGCTAAAGTGACGCATTACGACCCAACGGTTGACACACCCTTAATCCAAATAAACCAAAATTAACCAAAAAAACAAACAAATAAATAGTTTTCTGCAAGTATCATCACCATCATTTTCTTTCTTTTATATAACCTTAGAAAACAATATTATAATCATCAAACAAACCATTAACTCGTTTCATTAAAGTGACCATATCACTTAGCGGCGCAAATTGAACTAACCAGTTGAAGCGCCCTAGTTTCGTCGTTTGTCTTTTGATTTGATGTTGCAATGAAATGAAAAGCCCGGGGTAGAATTGGCCCAGAGCATTTATCTGCAAATCGTAAAAGGCGATTCAAGAGAAAAAGTCCACCTCGCAAACATCAGCTAGTAAGAGGGGAGAATATTTCTCCCCGAAACTAAAGGCGAGCTCTGGCAATCGTCGTCGGAGAACCCTTCCCCTTCCCTTGACGACCACCCCGACGACGATGACAATGACACCACGAACGATGACGAAAACAATGACGACCGCGACGTGAGAACCCCCTTCCTCCCCTAACCTGTGGCTGGTTCTAACCAGCATGGGCTCCTCCTCCCCCCCCCCCCCCCCCCTAGGTTAGAGTGGTGCATTATGACCTATCGGTTGACGCGTTCTTAATCCAAATAAACCAAAAAACCAAAACATTTCCTTGCAACAGCTGCCAGGATGGCGCCTGTTGTTTCGGTAGCAGAGCGCGAATTTCCTTTTTTGTTTAGTTTTTTATTTTCTCTACGAACCGTACAAGGCGATTCAAGAGAAAAGGTCCATATCGCAAACATCAGCTACCCGAAACAAGAGGCGAGCTCTGGCAAATGTCGTCGGGGACCTTGCCCTTTCCCTTGACGACCTTTCCGACGACGATGACGATAATGACACTACGAACGATGACAAAGATTATGATGAACGAGACGTAAGAACCCCCTATCCTCCCTCCCCCGTCTGGGCCCGGGGTAGAATTGGCCCAGAGCATGGCTCTGCTAATCGTAAAAGGCGATTCAAGAGAAATAGTCCACCTCGCAATCATCAACTAGTAAGAAAGGTAGTATTATAACTCCCAGAAACTAGAGGCGAGCTCTGGCAATTGTCGTCGGAGACACCTCCCCCTTCCCTTGACGACCTTCCCGATGATGATGACAATGACACAACGAACTATGACAAGGTTTTTGACGACCGCGACGTGAGAACTCCCCCTTTCCCCCCCTTACCCGTGGCTGGTTCTGACCAGCATGGGGCCCTCCTCCCCATATCCCCTAGGCCAGAGCGGCGCATTGTGACCCTTAATTGGCATTAATCCAAATAAACCAAGAATAAATGTATTTAATATTTCTATCATCATCATTTTTTTTTCTTTTATAAACTTAGAAAACAATAAAATCATCAAACACATCATAAACTAATATCATTAACTTTTAACACAATCTGGCGGAGCATATTATCTAACCGGTTGAAACGCCCTAGTTACTCGCGTCGTCGTTGGTTCCGTGCATTTTTTCTCTGTATATAATAAAATACAATTTTGAATAAGTTTAGACATTCTGATAACAAACCGATGGTCACCATGCCGACGGGAAGTAGATGCAAACTATTGTTTTTTTGACTGAGATAGACGATATGGAAAGCTTATTGACCCGGAACGGAATAGAATACGAACACACACTTAAAAACAATTAACCAAGGTCACTTACATAAAAAACAATTGCGAATTTTCGAGTAACACTTCCTTACTCTAGCCTCTGCTTGAGGAAGAGTAAGGAAGTGTTACTCGAAAATTCGCAATTGTTTTTATGTAAGTGACCTTGGTTAATTGTTTTTAAGTGTGTGTTCGTATTCTATATTGTTTTTTTGTTATTGAATTTGATATGCTTAGGTTTTTTATCAAGTATATAATTTAAATTAATGTTTAAATTTTTCTTAAAAATATATTTTTTTACAGACATAATCTGGTTGATCATCTCTAATGAAGTGTCCAAGGTTTACGTTGAAGCAGGAAACTGTATAGTGGAGTGTGCAAGTCAACTTTCTTACCACAATATCGCAAATAGTGATACCATAATGAAAAGTACATCCTGAATAATTCCACTATCAACAATAGTTTAAAAGTGTATCGCCCCAAGGTATGAAACACACCTTTGGCAGCCTCGTCGAACGTAACCTGGTTTATGAATTCACAGCTTAGGGCGTTGGTTGTAATGTTTCTGTACGTGCACCTTCACTCGCTGATGCAAATCACAGATTGCAGTGAGAGATTGGTAGAGCGAGAGGCAGGTCTCTCTGGTGTATTGACCTGTTGTTATTATCAACCTGCTCTCATTATGTAAAGGAAGTGTCAGTTAAAAGGATTAACCGCTAAACTATAAAAAAAAATATTTCAATCATGCTAACTAGTAATGAATTAAGCAATGAACAGAAAAATTATTGGGGAAACCATGACCTCCCAAAAAATTGTCAAACATGACATTTTTCGAGCAAGGTCCCATCGGCAAAATTCTCCCATAAGAAATAACACGGGGACGATCTTTAACCCCGTGACCTTGGAGGATTTTGATACAAAAAAATATTGACCATTATTGACGTACTCTACAGCCTTTTCTGTAAATTCTCTACAGTTTGTTTTGTAATTTGGGCAAGTAGTTCGGTCAAAATATGCTGATTACCAAGATGGAATGTGATTTTGGAATGCATATTTTTGCGTGTTTGAGGGTATATTTGAGCACAGTTTCAAGACACGATGTAAAACAATGGATATTTTTGATTCGTACTATGCTCTAGTATCTATGTGGACCAAAAAAAAAAACAGGTTAAGGCGATTTGAAAAAATTCCAAAAAACACCAATTTTCGCAAATTCCTGGATTAAAAAAATAAAAAAAATCGTGTTAAATCTCAGTTTATGATATAATTTTTTAAACTGTCCATTTTAGTGTAGTATTATGTTTGTGCACCTGACTGATCCCTCATTGGAAGTTATTATTTTATTTTTTAATATTTTGTGGTTGTCTGACATATTTCCCGATAGTTGGCGTAGTGCCATCTTAATTCCACTTCTTAAACCCACAAAAGATAAGTCGATGCCGACTTCATATCGCCCTATTTCTCTGACAAGTTGCTTCTGCAAATTGTTCGAAAAGATGATCAACAAACGACTAATGTGGATGCTGGAGACACGCGGTTTATTGGCGAACGTCCAATGTGGATTTCGTCAACGTCGTTGCACCATCGACCACTTTGGTTCGATTAGAGACGTTTATTCAAGAAGGGTTTGTTGAAAAACAACATATTGTTAGTGTGATTTTTGACATTAAAAAAGCACACGATACAACATGGAGGTATAATATACTTCAAGAGATTCACGAGTGGGGTTTTAAGGGCACATCCCCAAAATTTTTTAGAAAACTTTTTAAAAGATAGAATTTTTAAAGTGCGTGTTAACAATGTTTGTCAGACTCGTTCTCACTGGAAAAAAGGTTTTCCCAAAAGGGCTCGGTCTTGTCGGTATCACTGTTTGCTTTTGGAATAAACAGTGTAGTGGATTGTATCCCAAAGAGCCTAATGTCATGCCTATTTGAGATGACCTGGGAATCTTCTACAGATCGGTAAATTTACAAACAGCTCAAAGACACGTGAAAATTTGGGATTGAACAATATAAGTGAATGGGCTCGAAAGCGGGGGACCGATTCTCTCCCGAAAAAACTCAGTGCATTCACTTTTGCCGTCTTCAAGGAATCCAAAATGACCCACAACTATCGTTTAACAATGTAGAACTTCTATTCAAACAAATGTCCGTCTTCTGGGCATGGTTTTTGACAAAAAGCAAAATTTGGAAAGACCACGTTGTTGAGTTACGCAAAAAATGCATGTTGAAAATCAACTTATTGAAAGTTCTCAGTAATACATCGGGGGGGTGCAGATAGGACTTGCATGTTGAGAATCTACGGATCTTTAGTTTGCTCCAAGATGGACTATGGATGTTTCGTATACGTTTCAGCAAGTAACACAACCCTTAAACTTCTAGACACTGTCCACCATTGTGGTCTTCGTATTGCTCTTGGTGCATTTCGAACAAGCCCGGTAGTCAGCTTGTATGCCGAGTCAGGTGTGTCCTCCTTGGCAGAACGGAGAAACCTCTTGATGGGAACGTATGTAATGAAAATTAAAGCTATGCCTAACCATCCAGCAAATCGGAAGTTTTTTAACACGACATATGTCAACATTTTGATAACAAACCCAAGGCATCTTTTCCAACGGATTAAGATTTTAAACTTTTTGTTAATCTTATAGAATTTCATCTGCCAAAAGTTTTTAATTTTGTATTTAGCAATAACCCGCCCTGGTTTACACCAGAGCCGATTATTATATTTGACCTTTGTCGTTTTGATAAAAACTCTACTTGCGATAGTGTATTCAAATTAACTTTAGAGAGATTTGCCATGAACATCAAAGGTTTACTTTGGTATTCACAGATGGCTCCAAAATTGACAACAAGGTTTTGGAAGTGCTTTTTATTGCTCCACCTTAACTGAACGTTTCAGGCTAAGCGGGCGTGTGTTTATTTTCACTGCAGAGTTATTCGCCATCCGTGAAGCTCTGAAATACATTCTAAAGCTGTCGTTGTGGAGAATACCTTTTTTGTTCAGATAGTTTAAGTTCACTTCAAGCTATAGAACTCATGTATTCAAATCATCATTTGGTACAAGACATCCAATTCTATTTAGAAAATTAACCTCTAAGGGTTATTAATAGAGTTTTTTCTGGATACCTGGGCACGTGGGGATAAGGAAATGAACACGCTGATAGGGCTGCTAAGGAGCTTCCCAGCGTCGCGACGTTGATTTTAATCTAGTTCCCGTTTCCAATGTCAAGAGTGGATTCCCAAACAAAGATTGTTGGATTTGCGACAAGCATCTTGGGATGTGTTGCAAAATAACAAATTGCGTAGTGTGATGCCCACATTGGCTAACAAAATTCGTCCACTTACGTCTCGACTCTCACGTAGAGAAGAGGGGTATTGTCTAGACCCTTTGTATAGGGCACACACGCCTAACACACGGATATCTCTTAATCAGAGAAAAGGTTATTCCCATATGTGGCACATGTGATGTACCTTTAACCGTACATCATATGCTAGCAGAATGTACCAAATATGATGCCTTGCGCATGCAATTTGATTTTCCCAATCATATGAAGAACTTCTAATATGATAACGGCGACAACTTTCCAAATTTCTCATCCAAAGTAATCTTTTTTAACAAACTTTAAGTAACTTCATACACATTTCTTTCTTTTTTTATTTTCATTTTCATACATAAAATTTTATTTTGCTATTACTTTCTTCATCTTCAATTTATTTTGTTTTTTTATACACTTAGAAAACAATCTAATCATCAAACATACCTGCATTAATTCTTCTAATTTACTTTCATTCACCGGCGGGCGCAATATGACCTAACCGGTTGAAGCGCCCTAGTTTCTCACGTCGTCGTCATTTGGTAAACAATAATTTTTTGAGTTAATAGCCCCTTTAAGTTTGCAATCTTTGAATTTGTAACACATACAAAAGCATTAAAAAAAATTAAAAAAATAAATAAATAAATAACACAGGTATGTGTTATTACACTCTTATTAACGCGGTACAATGTCCCGAAAACCGTCTAATATTAATAAAAATAATAATAAAAATGATAATAATAATGATGATGATAATAATAATAATAATAATAATAATAATAATAATAATAATAATAATAAATAAAAAAAGTTTGTTTGGTCAGTTCAAAGGCAACAGATATTCGTTGCAGTACTGAACCATCCATTTAGATCGACAATGCAACTATACAATTCAGAAGTTAAATATCTTAGTTACCGTCTCGGTGGTCTAGTTGGTTAAGGCGCCTACCTAGAGGAATGTGGGAGACTCGGGTTCGAACTCCGATTGGGATGGATTTTTGAACTTTAAATATTAACAATTCCGCCTACGGGAGTGTTTCTCGACTAACCAAATCGAGAGAAACTTGAATTGAATAGCCCAAGCACGTCTAGCACACGGATATCTCCTAACAAGAGAAATGGTTGTTTTCAGATGATGTGTGTATTTAAAATTTTGACAGAATGTACCAAAAATGCCTTGCGCACGTAATTTTGATCTCTCCCAATCATATTAAGCATATTAACGCTCATTTGATAACGGCGACCAACTTTCTATATTTCTCATTCAAAGTCTTATATTTATAGAAATTTCATTTCCATGAAACAAATTGGTACCACTATAATCTCTATTATTTTATTTACTTTTATAAACTTAGAAGACAATTATAATCATCAACAAACCATAAACTCATCTCATTATCTTACAATATCACAGGAGGCGTGATATGACCTAACCGGTTCAGGCGCCCTAGCTTCTCACGTCGTATCCGACCCATGGACGACTGTGAAATGGACAGTGAAAAGTCCAATGATTTGTATTTGTAACGTTACTATAGTTTATTTTTTTATTACACTCAATCTATTAACTTTTAATATCACAGGCGGCGCTGTATGACCTAACCGGTTGAAGCGCCCTAGTTTCTTACGTCGTCATGTTTTCTCTTTGTTCCCTGTGAAAGCGGGGACACCCGACGTTCTCGCCAGAGCCGCTCTGCGTCAAACAACTCGCCCCAACCTCAGTAACCACCACATACTCATTCATTGATCTCATCACTACCATATGAAGAACTTATTTCTAAATTTCACAGCTAGAGTAATTTAATTAACCAAATTAAATTCCAAAACATGTAGACGCCAAGGCGAGAATGTCTTCGAGCGACCTAGAGTTCTAGTTGAGAAAGTTCTAGAACTTCACTAGGTAATGGAGCTTAAGCTCGATAGGAGTGGACTGTATGTAGAGGAGGATAGGTTAATTATGAAAGGAAGAGAGGGATATTTGAATAGGCGTGAACACACAATTTATTTTTAATTGTAGCATATCATTTTTATTTTACTATTACTATAATTTAAACAATTCTCTATTCTTTTATAAACTAAGAAAGCAAAGACGATGACGACCACGACGTGAGAACCTCCCTTTTCATGACATGACTGGTTTTGATCAGCATGGGACTTTAATCCCCATATTCCCTAGGCTAGAGTTGCGAGTAGTGACCAAAAGGTTGACATGCAAAGTCCAATTAATTACAAGATAACAATATAAACACACTTATTAGTTAATTTAACTAAACTTATAATATCACAGGCGGTAATATATGACCTAACATTTGATGCGCCCTATTTCTCACTTCGCTTCAATTTCAGCATCTCGAGTGTTGTAACAGCAAACATAGCATCCTGTTTCCGAGACGGAGCTCTGCACAGCGCAACAGAAACAATTACTTAAAACATTTGTAACAAACTTTATAAATTTCTCATCCATAGTAATCTATTTAACAAAATTTAATTCACATCATACACATTTCTTTCTTGTCTTTATTTTCATTCACATACATAACTTTTATTTTCATCATCATTATTTTATTTTGTTATTTATACACTTAGAAAACAATCTAATCATCAAACACACTTACATTAACTCTTCTCATTCACTTTCATTCACAGGTGGCGCAATGACCTAACCGGTTGAAGCGCCCTAGTTTCTCACGTCATCTTCGTACATTGACTCTGCTATCTGTTGAGCTCACTGCGACCCTGGGTGCAATATAACCAAGAAACTCTGGTCTACGGGTTTAACAAGTTTAACCCCGAACATTAGATACGAGGTCCTCGTCTTTGGTCTAACTGGAAGTCACAGCTGTGAATTAGTACAAGTTTAAATAAACATTCCTGGATAAGTTGATAGTAGGCCTATGCGACAACGAGAAATTATATTCATAGTTATTTCACAAATCAAATTTAATTCATATAAAAAAAATATTTACAATTTAAATTATTTTCTAAACTTAAAAACAATATAATCATCAAACACACAATAACCCCGTCTGAGCCCGGGGTAGAATTGACCCAGAGCATGGCTCTGCTAATCGTAAAAGGCGATTCAAGAGAAAAAGTTCACCTCGCAAACATCAGCTAGAATGAAGGGCAGTACTTTATTCCCGAAATAGAGGCGAGCTCTGGCAATCGTCGTCGGGGACATTGTCCCTTCCCTTGACGACCCCCCGGCGACGATGACAATGACACAACGAACGATGACAAAGACGATGACGACCGCGACGTGAGAAACCCCCCTTCCTCCCCTTTCCCGTGGCTGGTTCTGACCAGCATGGGCCCCTCCTCCCCCCCCCCTTAGGCTAGAGTGGTGCATTATGACCTAACGGTTGACGCGTCCTTAATCCAATAAACCAAACAATATCAAAGTCAGCGCAATATGACCTAACCACTGAAGCGCCCTAGATTCTCATGTCGTCGTCGATTTGCGCTGTTGGGTTCAAACAATGATGCAGACAAGTTGTTCTATACTAAGTGTTTCCGCACTTGATGACTTCAGCACATACCTTCCGAAGTAATTACAGCACTTATTGTTTATTATAATGACCAAACACCTTGGGCCTCTAAGGGATCTATCATATAGTTTGGCTGGATACCTGGACACGTGGGCATAGAGGGAAATGAGCACGCTGATCGGGCTGCTAAGGAAGCTTCCCAGCGTCGCGACATTGATTTCAATCTAGTTCCCGTTCCAGATGTCAAGATAAGATACACACGATTGTTGGATTTGCGACAAGCATCTTGGGATGTGGTGAAAAATAACAAATAGCGTAGTGTGATGCCCACACTGACTAATAAAATACGTCCACCTACGTCTCGACTCTCACGTAGAGAAGAGGTGGTATTGTCTAGAATTCGTATAGGGCACACACGCCTAACACACGGATATCTCTTAACCAGAGAAAAGGTTATTTCCATGTGACACGTGTGATGTACTTTTAACTGTACATCATTTGCTAGCAGAATGTACCAAATATGATGCCTTGCGCACGCAATTAATTTGATCTCTCCCAATCATATGAAGAACTTCTATCATATGATGATGGCGACAAACTGTCGAAATTTCTCATCCTAGTAATCAATTTAAAAAAAATTAATTTAGATCATACACATTTATTTAATTTCTTTATTTTCATTCCCATACATAACTTTTATTTGGCTATTACTTTCATCATCATCATATTTTTTGGTCATTTCTACATTTAGAAAACGATCTTATAATCAAGCACACCAGCATTAACTCATCTAATACCCCGTCTGGGCCCGGGGTAGAATTGGCCCAGAGCATGGCTCTGCTAATCGTAAAAGGCGATTCAAGAGAAAAAGTCCACCTTGCAAACATCAGCTAGTAAGAAGGGTAGTATATTATTCCCTGAATCTAGAGGCGAGCTCTGGCAATCGTCGCCGGGGACCTTGCCCCCCTTCCCTTGACGACCCCCCGGCGACGATGACAAAGACAATGACACCACGAACAATGATAAAGACAATGACGACCGCGACGTGAGAAACCCCCCTTCCTCCCCTTTCCCGTGGCTGGTTCTGACCAGCATGGGCCCCTCTTCCCCCCCCCCCCCCCCCTAGGTTAGAGTGGTGCATTATGACCTAACGGTTGACGCGTCCTTAATCCAAATAACCAAAAAAAAAAACTTTCACTATCACAGGCGGCGCAATATGACTATACCGGTTGAAGCGCCCTATAGTTTCTCACGTCGTCGTCGGAATTTTCCAAAAACTGGTTCTGACCAGCATGGGACTTTAATCCCCATATCCCCGGGGTTTATTCATTATGACCAAAGGTTGGGATGCCTTAATCCAATAACCACAAGAAAACAATAGAAACACATCATAAATTAATTTCATTAAACTTTCAATGTCACTGGCGGCGCAATAAGACCTAAATGGTTGATAAGCCTTAGTTTCTCACATCGTCGTCATGAAATAGAAAAAATTGTATCCGTTGTCCATGGACCCGGGGTAGAATTGGCCCAGAGCATGACTCTGCTTAGCGTACAAGGCGATTCAAGAGAAAAAGTCCACCTCGCAAACATCAGCTATAGTATGAAGGGTAGTATTTTACTCCCCGAAAATAGAGGCGAGCTCTGGCAATCGTCGTCGGGGACCTTGCCCCCTTCCCTTGACGACCCCTCGACGACGATGACGACAATGACACCACGAACGATGACGCAACAATGACGACCGCGACGTGAGAACCCCTTTTCCTCCCCTTACCCGTGGCTGGTTCTGACCAACATGGCCCCCCCCCCCCCCCCCCCCCCCTAGGTTAGAGTGGTGCATTATGACCTAACGGTTGACGCGTCCTTTTTAATAATTAAAAAAAAAACTTTATTACCAGCAGCCGCGTGGATATCACTCAACACACGGAACAGGTGCCGACAAAGACGAACGTAAATACATTTCACGCTGTTTGTTATTTGTTTGGCCTCTTTGGCCGCATTCTAGGCGGGATGCATTCACTTAAATGAAAACTTTTAAATAACACAACATAACATCATATCTTGGCAAAAGATATAACAAACCTTTATTTGGAGTCAGTAGCCTAACTGTTATTTTCGCCTTAAATTAATATATAAAATCAAATAAACTTGAACCTAATCTTAAAATTCACTCATCTAGGCACATTTCTTTAATATTCTCCATTCAAATAAATAACTTTTGTTTTGCTATTACTACCATCATCATAACTTTCATTAATTGTTTTGTATACACTTAGAAAACAATCTTATCATCAAACACACCATAAACTCATCTCATCAACTAATAATTTCACAGGCGGTGCAATATGACCTGACCGGTTGAAGCGCCCTAGTTTCTCACGTCGTCGTTGATTTCTCGATGAAGGGTTGGCCCAGAGCTCAAGGCTCTGCTAATCGTACAAGTCGAGGAAATAGAAGAAGTCTATCTCGCAATCATCAGCTATGTAGGTCCCCCGTCTGGGCCCGGGGTAGAATAGGCCCAGAGCATGGCTCTGCTAATCGTAAAAGGCGATTCAAGAGAAAAAGTCCACCTCGCAAACATCAGCTAGTAAGCGGTGAGTATTTTACTCCCCGAACCTAGAGGCGAGCTCTGGCAATCGTCGTCGGGGACCTTGCCCCCTTCCCTTGACGACTTCCCCGACGACGATGACAATGACACAACGAACGATGTAAAAGACAATGACAACCACGACGTGAGAAAACCCCCTTCCTCCCCTTACCCGCATACCCCCAGCATGGGTCCCTCCTCCCCCCCCCCCTTAGGCTGGAGTGGTGTATTATGACCTAACGGTAAACGCGTCCTTAATACAAATAAACCAAACCCTCCTCTCGATATCCCTTAGTTTAGAGTGGTGCATTATGACCTAACGCTTGACGCGTCCTTAATCCAAATAAACAAAGGTGAATTTATCACTCCCTGAAACCAGAGGCAAGCTCTAACGATCGTCGTCACGGACCTTGCCCCCTTCCTTGACGACCCCCCCCCCCCCCCCCCCCCCCGCGAAGATGACAATGACAAAACGATCAATGACAATGACGATGACGACCGCGACGTGAGAAACCCCCCTTCCTCCCCTTACCCGTGGCTGGTTTTGACCCGCATGGGCCCCTCCTCCCCCCCCCCCCCTAGGCTAGAGTGGTGCATTATGACCTAACGGTTGACGCACTCTTAATCCAAATAAACCCAAAACATTCTTATTTATTTTATTTTTGTACAATATATAGTTTAAATTGTAAAATGTTGAGTTAAATTTACCCAAGAACAGAGAAGGAAGAACTTTTTATTACAAACTGCGCTGAGGTACTGGTACACATACGTAACCCAGCCACCGAGCTGCATCATCAGATCGACCTCTCTCTCTCTCTCTCTCTCTCTCTCTCTCTCTCTCTCTAAATTATTCTAGAACATTGTTTTATATATTGTATTTAATTATTCGTGTATACGCCATTTCACTTTTCGATAGAAAAGATTTTATTGTTTAAATGAATTGTAGTCTAGTTGTATTTAAAGTGTAATCAAATAATGAAAAATGTCTGTATCATCATATGAATTAATTATAATTTCCGTATATTATATGTTGTTCTATCAATTAATTTAATCAAACAATTTGCAATCGTAATGTATTAAAAAGAGACAATTACGTAATTCCTATTTAATTTATAATGTATTATTATCATATAAGTTTTATTATTATATTTTATTATGATTTTATTAGTATTATTATCATGTTGAATATCTTCTTGTAAAATTTTTCACTTTTCACCAGAGAGTGCATCAAAGTGCATCTAAAAATTGGTTTAGTTTAAATAATTTATAATTTTATGAAGTAGTTTCATGGTTCAAAAGATTTTTAGTGTAATATTTGATAAATATTCTATTATTTATGTATTTTTGTGAAACATATTGTATTTTAAAGGATGTATTACTATTATGAAACTGGTTAGATGTAAGAAAAGGCCTCATGGCCTTAATCTTGCCAGCATAAATAAAACCTCAATCAATCAATCAATCAATCTCTCTCTCTCTCTCTCTCTCTCTCTCTCTCTCTCTCACTCTCACACAGAGCTGCATATCCAGTGACATATGGGACAGTTTAATGATACATTATTCCGAATGAGTAAATATCCCAGTTTCAATGTTTGTTGGGTTTAAATTCATTTCTCCCTAGGTAATATTAAAATTGCTCCTTTACTTCTTCATCATTTAGAGGTTGGGCGTTTATTACAAACTGTAACTCAAATTAATATTTAATCGGAATATCCACCGATTAAATGTCAAACAATTACCCCGTCTGGGCCCGGGGTAGAATTGGCCCAGAGCATGGCTCTGCTAATCGTAAAAGGCGATTCAAGAGAAAAAGTCACCTCGCAAACATCAGCTAGAAAGAGCGGAGTATCTTACTCCCCGAAACTAGAGGCGAGCTCTGGCAATCGTCGTCGGGGACCTTGTCCCCTTCCCTTGACGACCCCCCGGCGACGATGACAATGACACAACGAACGATGACAAAGACGATGACAACCACGACGTGTGAAACCCCCTTCCTCCCCTTACCCGTGGCTGGTTCTGACCAGCATGGGCCCCTCCTCCTCCTCCCTTAGGCTAGAGTGGTGCATTATGACCTAACGGTTGACGCGTCTTAATCCAAATAAACCAAAACAATTACATATTTATTACAATTTGTAGAAACACATCTCTTTGTGATAGACATAGAATAAGTCTGGGCCCGGGGTAGAATTGGCCCAGAGCATGGCTCTGCTAATCGTAAAAGGCGATTCAAGAAAAAAGTCCACCTCGCAAACATCAGCTAGTAAGAAGGGAGTATATTACTCCCCGATACTAGAGGTGAGTTTTGGCAATCGTCGTCAGGGACCTGCCCCCTTTCCTTGACGATCCCTCGAAGACGATGACGACAATGACACCACGAACGATGACAAAGACAATGACGACTACGACGTGAGAAACCCCTTTCCTCCCCTTACCCGTGGCTGGTTCCGACCAGCATATGCTCCTCCTCCCCATATCCCCTAGGCTTAAGAGTACTACTTTATGACCTAACGGTTGACGAGCCCTCAATCCAAATAAACCAAAAAAAGATTGCGTTATAAATAGGATTACAGTTGATAATGTCGTGAAAGGCGTGAAAGTTTTGAGGAGGTGGTATTGTCCAGAATTCGAATTGGCCACACACGTCTAACTCAAGGATATCTCTTAACCAGAGAAAAGATTATTCCCATATGTGACACATGTGATGTACCTTTAACCGTGCATCATATGCTAGCAGAATATACCAAATATGATGCCTTGCGCATGCAATTTGATCTCTCCCAATCATGAAGAACTTCTATCATATGATAACGGCGACAAAATTTACAAATTCCCAAAGTAATCTATTTGACCAAATTTAATTCACATCATACACATTTCTTTATTTTCTTTATTTTCATTCACATACATAACTTTTATTTTGCTATTACTTTCATCACTATAAATTAATTTTGTTATTTATACACTTAGAAAACAATCTAATCATCAAACACACCATTAACTCATCTCATCAACATTCGTTATCACAGGTGGCGCAATATGACCTAACCGGTTGAAGCGCCCTAGTTTCTCACGTCGTCGTTAAACCTCAGCAGGGTATGGCTGGCCAGTGTTCGCTTGTCGATGGTCTCTGCGCCCAGTGGCGTATCCAGGAATGTACAAGTGGGGGGGGGGGATCGTCATGCCAAACAGGAAAGGGGCCTGGGGCAAAGCCGCAGTCGCTGGTGGCTTTTTCGCTAAAGGCAATTTTTTTCTCATTTTTGACTTTTTGAACGCCTGCACACACGTTTTAGAATCATATAATAGCAAGAAAATGTTCGAATTTTTCCCATATTTGACGTTTTGTAACGAATCAAATCAAATACTGAGTGAAAGGGGGGGGGGGGTGAACCCCATAACCCTTCTCCACTGAAAAACAGTTTTTTGACTGCATGGTCTATCTAATAATACGAATTTAGTTATTAAATTATATAAATCCGTTTGCTGCTTTTCGCAGTACTATTTTCTCTTGGTTCCTATAACTAGAGGCGAGCTCTGGCAATTGTCGTCGCGGCACACCTCCCCCGTCTGGGCCCGGGGTACAATCGGCCCAGAGCATGGCTCTGCTAATCGTAAAAGGCGATTCAAGAGAAAAAGTCCACCTCGCAAACATCAGCTAGTAAGCGGGGAGTATATTACTCCCCGAACCTAGAGGCGAGCTCTGGCAATCGTCGTCGGGGACCTTGCCCCCTTCCCTTGACGACTCCCCGGCGACGATGACAACGACACAACGAACTATGACAAAGACGATGACGACCGCGACGTGAGAAAACCCCCTTCCGCCCCTTACCCGTGGCTGGTTCTGCAGGACCAGCATGGGACCCTCCCCCCCCCCCTTAGGCTAGAGTGGTGCATTATGACCTAACGGTTGACGCGTCCTTTATCCAAATAAACCAAATCGCGGCACACCTCCCCCTTCCCTTGACGACCACTCGACGACGATGACAATGACACTTAGAAAACAATCGAATCATCAAACATGCCTGCATTAACTCTTCTCATTTACTTTCATTCACAGGCGGCGCAATATGACCTAACCGGTTGAAGCGCCCTAGTTTCTCACGTCGTCGTCGTCGTCGTCGTCGACACAATGAACGATGACAAAGACGATGACGACCATGATGTTAGAAACCCCCCCTTTCCTCCCCTTACCCTTGGCTGGTTCTGACCAGCATGGGCCCTCCTCCCCATATCCCCTAGGCTAGAGTGGTGCATTATGACCTAACGAATGACGCGTCTTCAATCCAAATAAACAAAAACACTAGTTCGTATACAGTATACACTGAAGATTGATCCAGCGTATTGCAGCGACAGGTTTTGACGTGGACTGTACCTACAGTTGTAATGGCAACGACCGTTTCAATAAGGAATTGCATCTCCGTTCAAGGTCGTAATTTAATTGCGCCGACTTCCCTATTAGTAGTTTGTTTGTGATGTGCGCCATCCATCTTAATTGACTGTATTGTGTTCGTTGCGCAGGACATGGTCTCTCTCTCTCTCTCTCTCTCTCTCTCTCTCTCATTCAGCCTTTCCCCTCTCAATTCCACTCTAAATTAAAATATAATGCGATGAACGTTACTTAAGAAACTAGAGGCGAGCTCTGGCAGTCGTCGCCGGGTAACCCTCCCCATCCCCTTGACGACCTCCACGACGACGACGACGACGACGACAACACAAACTATGACAATGACGATGACGACCGAGACGTAAGAATCCCCCAATTTTTTTCCTCCCCCTACCCGTGGCTGGTTCTAAGCAGCATGGGACTTTCCTCCCCACATCCCCTAGGCTGTAGTGGCGCATTATTGCCTCACGGTTGACGCGCCCTCAAACCAAGTAAACAAAATAAGTCATAAATATAAAAAAGTCCTCATTGGCCTTAATCCCGCCTCTAATAAAGTCCTTAATCAAATCAAATAAAGTCTTTAATCTCTCTCTCTCTCTCTTCTCTCTCTCTCTCTCTCTCTCTCTCTCTCTCTCTCTCTCTCTCTCTCTCTCTCTCCTTCCCTCTCTCTCTTTTGTCGCATGGTTAATCAACCATTGAAGCGAACGAATGGTTTTCTTCCATGATAATTATTCAGCTCCTTGTATTGAATTTCTCGCTGTCTAGTAAGACACAGGTGACGCCATAGTTTCTTTGTCACACCTAACAACTTCTGGCGCAAAGAAATGTTAATTAGGTAAAAAATGGTAATAGTTTTTTAATGTTAAGGTATGCAGCGTTACGACGCTCTGAAGTTAAACGCAAGAGGTGAAAGGTTCGAGGTATTTGTGTTGAGGAGTTATCTTTACCTTGCATACATACTAAGATAAATGTTACGTCTTGGTGAAGTAGCTCTTAGATATAACACAATATGAGATGTACATTTAACCGTACATCATAATGTAAAGAGAATGTACCATATTATATGATTTTCGATTTGGTTGATCGGGAAACACTCCCGTGGGTGTAATTGTTTTTATTTACTACAATTCAGAAATTAAAAAAGTCCGGATCGTGGGTCGATTCCCGGTTGGGGCGGACTTTTTTAATTTCTGAATTGTAGTAAATAAAAATATTATATGATGCCTTGCGCACGCAATTTGATCTCTCCCAATCATATGAAGAAGTACTATCGCATGATAACTGCGACAAACTTTCTTAATCTATCATTCAAATCAACTTATTTAACCAAATTTAATTCACATCTAACACATTTCCTTTATTATTTCCATTGAAATAAATATTTTATTCTTTTGCTATTACTATCATCACCATCATTTTCTTTTCTTTTATAAACTAACAAACACCATTAACTCATTTCATTATACCTTACAAAATCACAGACGGCGCAATATTACCTGACCGGTTGAGCGCCACAGTTCTTCACGTCGTGGTACCAATAGTGTGTTGTATTCATTGTTCCTCCCCCTACATGTTGCTGGTTCTGACCAGCATTGAATTTACATCACCGTCTGGGCCCGGGGTAGAATAGGCCCAGAGCATGGCTCTGCTAATCGTAAAATGCGATTCGAGGGAAAAAGTTCACCGTGCAAACATCAGCTAGTAAGAGAGGAGTATATTACTCCCCGAATTTAGAGGCGAGCTCTGGCAATCGTCGTCGGGGACTTTGCCCCCTTCCCTTGACGACCCCTCGACGACAATGACGACAATTACACCACGTACGATGACAAAGACAATGACGACCGCGACGTGAGAATCCCCTTTCCTCCTCTTACCCATGGCTGGTTCTGACCAGCATGGGCTCCTCCTCCCTCCCCCACAGTTAGGCTAGAGTGGTGCATTATGACCTAACGGTTGACGCGTCTTTAATCCAAATAAACCAGGAAAAAATTCCATCCCCACATAACTTAGCCAAAAATGGTGCAATTATGACCTAACGGTTGACGCGCCCTTAAACCAAACAAGAAATTGTACGCGAGGGCGTATTATGCCGAGGATGGCCGTGGGTGAGTGCGTTGAGGTATAATCCGTGTATGGTGAAGTCCTAGTTCTGACGACCATGTCCCCTGTTACAGAACTGCAGCCCCCAGTCTTCCGAGTCCACGGGGCCGCCCGGGAGCCCCCAGGAGAGCGACGAGGTGGCCGTGAACGGAGGGGCGGAGGGGCCCATCTACCACCCCAACCACCCCCCGCCGCCACCGTACGTCTACCCCGGGTACATGTTCGGGGCGCCCATGTACAACATGAACGGTGAGTCACGCATGGAAACATACATAGGTGGCAGCACTGGTGGTTCCTCCATCTTGTTTATGCCCACAACATGGCGGCATGGTTACGACGGTTTGCCACCTGACGGCGATTTTTATTTAGTTTTATGGTGTAACCTAGGCTGTGATGCCCACACTGACTAAGACAATTCCTCCTCCTGCATCCCGACTCTCACGTAGAGAAGAGGTGGTATTGTCCAGAATTCGAATAGGCCACACACGCCTAACTCACGGATATCTCTTAACCAGAGAAAAGGTTATTCCCATATGTGACACATGTGATGTACCTTAACCGTACATCATATGTTAGCAGAATGTACCAAATATGATGCCTTACGCTCGCAATTTGATCTCTCCCAATCATATAAAGAACTTCTATCATGTGATAACGGTGACAAACTTTTTAAATTTCACATTTACAGTAATTTATTAAACACAAATTAATTCACATCAAACTCATTTCCTTTATTTATTTCCGTTCAAATAAATCACATTTCTTTTTTTCTTTCGCTATTCCTATCATCACCATCTTTTCTTTCATTTTATAAACTTACAAAACAATATAATCATTAATCACAGCATATAAACTCATTTCATTAAATTTCAGAAATACAGGCGGTGCAATATGACCTAACCGGTTGAAGCGCCCTAGTTTCTCACGTTATCTTTTGCTGGATCGAGTGACGGTGTACGTAGTTCTAGTTTACTTACAACGTTTAGGCCGACACGAAGTAAATCTGGTACCTTCCCTCACTTTACGACCACTACCGCACTTCGACCTCAAGACGTTGTGACATCCCGGCACAGCAAACCTCTTACCTACCTTCTACACCTCATGAATCTTGCAAGACACACTTAACTTGACGACGCGATGAAGAAACCATGAACCACGAGTCACCTGTGGACGCTTCTCTTGTATCCTGTACATCAAGTCATGATGATATTCTTCTTGCGACATAAAGTATTGTGGTTAGGTAAACTTGTGGAATGAGTAGTCGAGGCTGTCAAGGGTACGGGGGGACTGCCGGAGCTCGCCTCTAGTTTCGGTAGGTAAAATACTCCCCAATAGTTACTAGTTTATGTTTTCGAAATCGAATTTGCCTCTATTCTTGCCCGACCAATCTGCAGAGGAATACCCTATATAGGTAGAGATGTGCAACAATGTTTTTTTTAAGTTTGATAATTTGCGCTTTAAAAATAAAAACACCTGATTTTTCGTTATTTACCAAAAAAAATGATAATGCACAACCCAAAAAAAGTCTAGTTTTAAATTATCAATATCACAAATTCCAGGACAATTATAAATGATTAATTTTTAAGAAAAACAAGCACATGAGAGTGATAATTAGTTTTAATTTTAAGCTCAATTTCAGCCTTTAGTTTTCAAAGTTTCTGACAGTTACTGTTTTTACCAGGATTTTTTTTCGACTACCCGGCACCTCCACCAAAATTACGAAGTAATGCATTTTTTGTGTAATGTCCATATGTTGATATGAAGTTTATTGAGCTTACTCGCGTACAAACGATTATTACGATCTCACAATCGCGTTTTATGACCCGGCACCTCCACCATATGTACCAGCCAGGATAATTTAATTTCGACTACCTACCCGGCACCTCCACCAAAACTTTGAAAAAAACTTTGTTTGAAATTTCGTGACCTTATTCGCGTTTAAAGACATAATTGCTAATTTCGCTACTAGTTTGCGGTATCAACTAAAATATCGCGAAAATTCGCAAATTGGTACTATTCAATCACAATTCAGGTGATTCATGTGCAAACTGAATTTGAAGGGATTGTTGAAACTAAAAAAAAAACGTGAATTTTGTTTTCACCATGTTTGCACAATTCTCTACCTTTTAGCCAAATTCTACCCCTGGCCCGACGGGGGGCCTGTAGTGGGGTTCGAACTATGGACTTTCTGCAGAACTTCTTTCACATGATAACGGCAACAAACTTTTTCAATTTCTTATTCAAAAGAAGTATATACTGCCCTACTCCCGAGGCTGGTTCTGACTAGCATGGGACTTTCCTCCCCATTCCTTAGGCAGGCTACAGTGCCGCATATTGACCTCACGGTTGACGCGCCCTTAATTATAATAAACTCAAAGTAATAAACTTAGAAAACAATATAATCTTCAAACACACCATAAACTCATTTCAATAACTTACAATGTCACAGGCGGCGCAATATGACCTAATAAACGGTTGAAGCGCCCCAGTTTCTCACGTCGTCGTCGTACAAGGCCATAGTAGTCTTTCCCGGGGTAGAATTGGCCCAGAGCATGGCTCTGCTAATCGTAAAAGGCGATTCAAGAGGAAAAGTCCACCTCGCAAACATCAGCTAGAAAGAGCGGAGTATCTTACTACTCGAAACTAGAGGCGAGCTCTGGCAATCGTCGTCGGGGACCTTGGCCCCTTCCCTTGACGACCCCTCGGCGACGATGACAATGACACAACGAACGATGACAAAGACGATGACGACCGCGACGTGAGAAACCCCCCTTCCTCCCCTTACCCGTGGCTGGTTCTGACCAGCATGGGCCCCTCCTCCCCCCCCCTCTTAGGCTAGAGTGGTGCATTATGACCTAACGGTTGACGCGTCCTTAATCCAAATAAACCAAAAAAAAACATGGTAGTCTTTTCTTTTCATATCAAAGTAATTGTAGAGTTATGTCTGGTAAAGAAGTGTCAAACTGCGTGCGGACAAAGCCTCTAGAGTCTGCACAAGTGTGTGGTGCACGCAACGCAGCTAGGATAATAAAGAAGGAATGTAGTTGGCAGTATTGACGTACGAGCGCAAGTGTGCTGCCTCCTGCTCAGATGAAAGCGAAGATAATCACCTGCCGTGTGTCTTACTTGTTTTGTGTTTGTGACGCTGGATGACTCTTAAAGTATCTTCTAGACAAAAGTGCACGAGTTATTATCGACGAACATGACGCCACCATTTTGTAACAAGCCTGGAGGTTTTCATAACAGTTAACTACTGTGAAGACTGTGCATGTTATTTCATCTCTCCCAATCATATGAAGAACTTCCATCATATGATAACGGCGACAAACTTTCTTAATTTCTCAACAAAAGTAATTCAATTCACATCATACACATTTCTTTAATTTAATTATTTCCATTCAAATAAACAATTTTCCTTTTTCTTTTACTACCACCACCATCATTTCATTATCTTTTATAAACTAAGAAAACAATCTAATCATCAAACACACCATTAACTCATCTCATCAACTTTCAATATCACAGGCGGCGCAATATGACCTGACCGGTTGAAGCGCCCTAGTTTCTCACGTCGTCGTGTATCAGCGGTGCTTTGCCCAGAGCATGGCTCTGCTAATCGTAAAAGGCGATTCAAGAGAAAAAGTCCACCTCGCAACATCAGCTAGTATGAAGGATAGTATTTTACTCCCCAAAAATAGAGGCGAGCTCTGGCAATCGTAGTCGGGGACCTTGCCCCCTTACCTTGACGACCTCCCGACGACGTTGACAACAATGACACCACGAACGATGTCGAAGACAATGACGACCGCGACGTGAGAAACCTCCCCTTCCTCCCCTTACCCGTGGCTGGTTCTGACCAGCATGGGCCCCTCCCCCCCCCCCCTTAGGCTAGAGTGGTGCATTATGACCTAACGGTTGACGCGTCCTTAATCCAAATAAACAAACTGACCAGCACAGGCCTGTCCACCCCGCGTTCCCCCACGTCACCCCTCTCATTCCACCCTTTAAAAAAGTATATATAGTTATTAATTAACTAATAAACTACAATATCGCAGGAGACGCAACATGATCTAACGGTTGACGCGGCCTTAAACCTAAAAGACTTCAATAAACTTCAAACTGACAGGTGCTTCCTACTCTCTCTCTCTCCTGCGGGAGAATGGATGGACGTTCCTGGCGCCAAGACAAGGCAAGGTTGGATGTAAGTCTAACAATAGACTCAGTCCTCAAGTTACGTGGGTTGAAGACGTCTCTAAGATTCACCGACTGTTGGAGGACGTACATCATCATAGACATGACGGAAGTGTCTTACTCTCTCTCTCTCTCTCTCTCTCTCTCTCTCTCTCTCTCTTACATCATCATCATCATCATCATCATCAGACATGATGGAAGAGTTGTTACAGCCAGACACGATGAAGATGTTAAGAGGCTCCGGTGCGGACGCCTCGGGTCACCCTCTCAAGTGCAGTGCTGTCGTACTTTGCTAGTGTATACGTCCTCCATCTGGGCCCGGGGTAGAACTGGCCCAGAGCATGGCTCTGCTAATCGTAAAAGGCGATTCAAGAGAAAAAGTCCACCTCGCAAGCATCAGCTACAAAAAGGGGAGTATCTTACTTCCCGATACTAGAGGCGAGCTCTGGCAATCTTCGTCGGGGACACCTTCCCTTTCCCTTGACGACCTCCCCGACGACGATGACAGTGACACAACGAACGATGACAAAGACCGCGACTTGAGAAACCCCCTTTCCTCCCCTTACCCTGGCTGGTTCTGACCAGCATGGGCACCTCCTCCCCATATCCCCTAGACTAGAGTGGCGCATTATAACCCAACGGTTGACGCGCCCTTAATCCAAATAAACTAAATAACGGTGTTCCTGTGCTAGTTGGATATTCACAGTTTTCCTAAAACTCAAATACTTTTTGGCACAATCTCAGTTTCAAACTTGAATTCAATGACAAAGATATAGCTAACAATTCTTACATATTATCCAGAATGACTTCTGTTTTACTCCTCACTTTTGCACCTGGATGTACTAAGCTGGTCACGGGCAGCATAGCATGCACGTTGTGTTGTGCTGAACAACAAAGTACAGAGGGAGATCTCACTTAGATTGCCAACAGATTCGAGAGTACTTGGCTGAGGTTCTGAAGTCTTGTTTAGCAGACGGGTTGTTCTTAGAACATGACTAACTCCAGACAGAGTACTTCACATTTGTACTAGACAATCTACACAGGGTGATCTTCACTGGGCGCGCTCTGTAAGTGTGACGGTATAAACATCACCTAAAGTACCAGAAAGATGATCAGATTGGACTCAACTGAACTTAAAACGTTTTACTACTTTTAACAATAATCTAAAAATCATACACACATAAACAAAAAACTCATTTCCTTACAATATCACAGGCGGCGCAATATCATCTAACCGGTTGAAATAAATAAATAATAAAATAAATTTATTTAGAGTCTGCCCACTCAGTTATATAACTGATTTTCAGGGGGGGACTTAAATCAAAGCGCCCTAGTTTCTCCACCCGTCTAGATCCTGGTGTAGAATTGGCCCAGAGCATGGCTCTGCTAATCGTAAAAGGCGATTCAAGAGAAAAAGTCCACCTCGCAAACATCAGCTAGAATGAAGGGTAGTATTTTACTCCCCGAAAATAGAAGCGAACCCCGTCTGGGCCCGGGGTAGAATTCCCCCGTCTCAAAGTGCGTGTTAACAATGTTTTGTCAGACTCGTTCTCACTGGAAACAGGTGTACCACAAGACTCGGTCTTGTCGGTATCACTGTTTGCTATTGGAATAAACAGTGTAGTGGATTGTATCCCAAAGAGCCTAATGTCGTGCCTATTTGGGTAGTTTGACCTGGGAATCTTCTACAGATCGGTAAATTTATCAACAGCTCAAAGACACGTGAAAATTTGGGATTGAAAAAATATAATTGAATGGCTCAAAAACGGGGACACGATTCTCCCCCGAAAAACTCAGTGGCATTCACTTTTGCCGTCTTCAAGGAATCCAAAATGACCCACAACAATCGTTTAACAATGTAGAACTTCTTTTCAAAAAAAATGTCCGTCTTCTCGGCATGGTGTTGACAAAAGCTAAATTGGAAAGACCACGTTGTTGAGTTACGCAAAAAATGCATGTTGAAAATCAACCTATTGAAAGTTCTCAGTAATACATCGTGGGGTGCAGATAGGACTTGCATGTTGAGAATTTACGGATCTCTAGTTTCCCTCCAAGAGGGGACTATGGATGTTTCGTATACTCTTCAGCAAGTAACACAACCCTTAAACTTCTAGACACTGTCCCCATTGTGGTCTTCGTATTGCTCTTGGTGCATTCGAACAAGCCCGGTAGTCAGCTTGTATGCCGAGTCAGGTGTGCCCTTTCCTTGGGCAGAACGGAGAAACCTCTTGATGGGTACGTATGTAATGAAATTAAAGCTATGCCTAACCATCCAGCAATCGGAATGTTTTTAACACGACATATGTCAGACACTTTGATACAACCCAAGGCATCTTTTCCAACGGGATTAAGATGTAAACTTTTTTTTTAATCTTATAGAATTTCATCTGCCACAATTTTTTAATTTGTATTTAGCAATAACCCCGCCCTGGTTTACACCAGAGACGAATATTATTTTTGACCTTTGTCGTTTTGATAAAAACTCTACTTGCGATAGTGTATTAAAAAATAACTTTAGAAAGAATTTCAATGAACATCAAAGGTTTACTTTGGTTTTCACAGATGGCTCCAAAATTGTCAACAAGGTTGGAAGTGCATTTTATTGCTCCAACTTAACTTAACGTTTCAGGCTAAGCGACGTGTGTTCAGTTTCACTGCAGTGTTATTCGCCATCCGGGGAAGCTCTTAATACTTCTACGCTGTCGTTGTGGAGAATACCTTGTGTTCAGATAGTTTAAGTACACTCAAGCTATAAAACTCATGTATTCAAGTCATCATTTGGTACAAGACATCCAATTCTATTTAGAAAAACTAACCTCATAAGGTTATATAATAGAGTTTTGCTGGATAACTGGACACGGGGGCAGAGAGGGACATGAACACGCTGATATGGGCTGCTAAGGAAGCTTCCCAGCGCCGCGACGTGGATTTCAATCTAGTTCCCTTTTCCAGATGTCAAGAGTGGATTCAAGCAAAGATTGTTGGATTTGCGATAAGCATCTTGGATTGTTGCAAAATAACAAATTGCGTAGTGTGATGCCCCACATTGACTAACAAAATTCGTCCCCCTTTCGTCTCAAATCTCACGTAGAGAAGAGGTGGTATTGTCTAGACTTCGTATAGGGAAACACACGCCTAACACACGGATATCTCTTTAACCAGAGAAAAGGTTATTCCCATAGTGACACATGTGATGACCTTTAACCATACATCATATGCTAGCAGAATGTACCAAATATGATGCCTTGCGCATGCCAAATTTTATCTCTCCCAATCATATGAAGAACTTCTTTTCATATGATAACGGCGACAAAAATTTCCAAATTTCTCATCCAAGTAATCTATTTAACAAACTTAATTAACTTCATACACATTTCTTTCTTTTCTTTATTTTCATTTACATACTAACTTTTATTTTGCTATTACTTTCTTCATCTTCAATTTATTTTGTTATTTATACACTTAGAAAACAATCTAATCATCAAACATACCTGCATTAACTCTTCTAATTTACTTTCATTCACAGGCGGCGCAAAATGACCTAACCGGTTGAAGCGCCCTAGTTTTTTGACGTCGGCGTTGGGCCCGGGGTAGAATTTGGCCCAGAGCATGGCTCTGCTAATCGAAAGGCGATTCAAGAGAAAAAGTCCACCTTGCAAACATCAGCTAATAAGAGGGTAGTATATTACTCCCGAATCTAGAGGCGAGCTCTGGCAATCGTCGCCGGGGACCTTGCCCCCTTCCCCAGACGACCCCCCGGCGACGATGACAAAGACAATGACACCACGAAAAAATGACAAAGACAATGACGACCGCGACGTGAGAAACCCCCCTTCCCCCCCCTTTCCCGTGGCTGGTTCTGACCAGCAAGGGCCCCCCTTCCTCCCCTACACCCCTCCACCACCCCACTGCCCTAGGTAAGTGGTGCATTATGACCTAACGGTTGACGCTTCCTTAATCCAAATAAGCCAAGTAAGCCAGAATAGAATTGTCCCAGAGCATGGCTCTGCTAATCGTAAAAGGCAATTCAAGAGAAAAAGTCCACCTCGCAAACATCAGCTAGAATGAAGGGTAGTATTTTACTCCCGAAAAATAGAAGCAAACCCCGTCTGGGCCTGGGGTAGAATTGGCCCAGAGCATGGCTCTGCTAATCGTAAAAAGGGGGTTTCAAGAGAAAAAGTCCACCTCGCAAACTTTAGCTAGTAAGTGGCGAGTATCTTACTCCCCAAACTAGAGGCGAAGCTCTGGCAATCGTCGTCGGGGACCTTGCCCCCTTCCCTTGACGACCCCCCGGCGACGATGACAATGACACAACGAACGATGACAAAGACGATGACGACCGCGACGTGAGAAACCCCCCCTTCCCCCCCTTACCCGCGGCTGGTTCTGACCAGCCTGGGCCCCCCCCCCCCCCCCCCTTAGGCTAGAGTGGTGCGTTATGACCTAACGGTTGACGTGTCCTGAATCCAAATAAACCAAAAAAAATCTGGCAGTCGTCGTCGGGCTACCCTCCCCCTTCCCTTAACGACCTCCCAGACGATGACGACGACGATCACGACAACGACGTGAGAACCCCTTCTTTCCTCCCCCTACCAATGGCTGGATCTTTCCAGCATAAGCCCCTCCTCCCCATATCCCTTAGGCTTATGACATAACGGTTGACGCGTCCTTAATCCAAATAAACCAACTAAATCATATGCTAGCAGAATGTAGGCCCCAAATATGATGCCTTGCGCATGCAATTTTATCTCTCCCAATCACATGAAGAACTTCTATCATATGATAACGGCGACAAACTTTCTAAATTTCTCATCCATAGTAGGCCTAATCTATTTAACAAAATTTTATTCACATCATACACATTTCTTTCTTTTCTTTCTTTTCATTCTCATACATAACTTTTATTTTGCTATTACTTTCATCATCATCAATTTATTTTGTTATTTATACACTTAGAAAACAATCTTATCATCAAACATACCTGCATTAACTCTTCTCATTTACTTTCATTCAAAGGCGGCGCAATATGACCTAATCGGTTGAAGCGCCCTAGTTTCTCACGTCGTCGTCATCTAAATCAAAATGTTAATTGATTGGTTTTGAACCCTGTTAAAAAATGTCAAAATTCGTCTACGTTGATCCGTTCTTATAGGGACGCTAATTTGTGATTTATAGACATTCCGTGATTGCTGCATGAACGGACAGGTCCAAACGTCAAATGAGTTCAACATCCTCCACATAGTGGAATAATGTCCAGAATTCGTATAGGCCACACACGTCTAACTCACGGAAAAACCTTAACCAAAACAAAGGTTGTTCCCAGATGTGACACATGTGATGTACCTTTAACCGTACATCATATGCTAGCAGAATGTGCCAAATATGATGCCCTGCGCACGCAATTTGATCTCTCCCAATCATGCGAAGAACTTATATCATTTGATAACGGCGACAAACTTTCTAAATTTCATTCAAAGTTATTTATTTAACAAAATTTAATTCACATTTCCATTAGGCCTATATATTTGTTTCCATTCAATAAATAATTTATCTTTTGCTATTTCTACCATCACCATCATTTTCTTTTAAAAACACACAGAAAACAAAACAATAATCAATCACACCATATAAACTCATTTCATGAACTTCACTATCACGGGCGGCGCAATATGACCTAACCGGTTGAAGCGCCCTAGTGTCTCACGTCGTCGTTGCCATCCAAAGTTGCACACCGGTACAAATATTACGTCATTTTAATGAGTCTCTCGGGACACCGGTACAAATGTTCTAAAAGCGCTACTGTACCGGTCAAACCGGTACGCCTGGTCACCTTACTTATAAGCACAATTACACTACCACACTCACAATTAAGAATATTTCAATTGCAAACTTCAACGATAGCAAAAACGCGCGTACTCAAATGTCAAACATGTCTCTCAAAACCTCTCTTGGCCAAGACAAACACTTCCTTTTTTCTACCCCCATAGTCATAAAATCATAAAACTTTTGCAAAACATGGCCAGATATCTTTTTTTAACCTCATAACTTAAGTGCAATATTTTGCAGACTAACCTGAACAAATATTTACGAACTAGCTTACCGCTGCATACTATATGTTAAGGTGAGGCCCAGAGCATGGCTCTGCTAATCGTAAAAGGCGATTCAAGAGAAAAAGTCCACCTCGCAAACATCAGTTTCGCCCTAGTTCCTTATGTAGTATTATTATTTATTACAATGATTTGCGATGGTTCTCATCAGCATGGACCCTCTTCCCCATATCCCCTTGGCTAGAGTGGAGAAGTATGACCTAACGGTTGACGCGCCCTTATACAAGCAAACTTAAACTAAACCTAAACTAAATACTGCCTAAAATGTTCACAATAGAACACTTTGTCTATCAATTAGCGATGCTCTGGGCCAAACTGACCCCGAGTCGAGTTGTCCCAAGTCTTCATCGTTTGTACGCGTAGCAGGTGATATTTCAGTGTTCAAATTTGTTTTCCTTTTCGTACTACCCCCAACATTTGAGTCCACTTTGCGAATATTGCTAGTCTCTGATGGAGCAACCAGCTGCGGACCACACATGTCTTCCTGCCTACTGAGTTATTACCAACATTTACTCTGAACGCTGCCAGAAAACACGTATTTCTTGACCTAGCTTGACAAGGTTAAACAGTTCCAACTGGGAATCTAAATTCTTTTACTCACGGTAGAAAACAATCGAAACAATTAAACTTGACATTATTTCAAGGTTGAAGTGTTTTGGGGGAATTCTTTCGAGATGTTTCCATTCGCTAAATTGTGTTTTATGAGAATAATTCGGAAAATGCTTGAAAGTGACAAATATATCTATTTTGTTGTGTTGTGTTGGCATAAAGTGAGGTGAACCAGTTAAACAAAAGACAAATAAAAGATAAAAGTCGACTTAAATCAAGTTCAAGATCATTCTAGTCGTATTTAGTTGTTGACGTCTTCTAAATAATTAAAGACGCCCCTTTATTTTAGTTTCAAGGACATGGCCAGCAACTGTTCACGGTCAAGAAGGATTTGGCTTTAGTTTACCTTTACCGTTTATCGAGAAAGTGATAGTGACAGGATGAGAGCCCGCTTTCAGGACTCCAGTCACCTCAAGATTTGAGGGGACCATTCCCCTTCCCTTGACGAACTCCCCGACGACGACGACGACGACCATGCCAACACGAGCGGTGACAAAAACGATGACGACGACGTGAGAACCCCCCTTTACATTTTATGAAAGAATAGATTACAGAAAACAACGAACTTATTTTATTAACTTGCAATATCACAGACGGCGCAATATAACGGTTGAAGCGCCCTTGTTTCTCACGTAGCTTAAATTTGTTGGCCCTTAATTATACCCAGCCACCTGCCCACATGCCCTCCCCTCGCTTGTGGCTGGTTCCGACCAGCACAAGCCTGTCCACCCCGCGTCTCCCCGCGTCCCTATACCCGGGGCTTTCTGACCAGCATGGCCCGGGGTAGAATTAGCCCAGAGCATGGCTCTGCTAATCGTACAAGGCGATTCAAGAGAAAAAGTCCACCTCGCAAACATCAGCTAGCAAGAAGGGTAGTTTAATACTCCCCGAAACTAGAGGCAAGCTCTGGCAATCGTCGTCGGGGACCTGGCCCCTTCCCTTGACGACCCCTCGACGACGAAGACGACC
Source organism: Sweltsa coloradensis (assembly GCA_024449915.1). Taxonomy (NCBI): domain Eukaryota; kingdom Metazoa; phylum Arthropoda; class Insecta; order Plecoptera; family Chloroperlidae; genus Sweltsa; species Sweltsa coloradensis. The sequence goes on from JAMZAV010005807.1 coordinate 38,681, forward strand.
GCGACGTGAAAAAAACCTTTCCTCCCCTTACCCGTGGCTGGTTGTCACCAGCATGGGCTCTACTCCCCATATCCTCTAGGTTAGAGTGGTGCATTATGACCTAACGGTTGACGCGTCCTCAATCAAAATAAACCAAAATTATCCAAATTAAGTACAACTCGTCGGGATTTGAACCCGGGACCTCCCGAATCAGAGTCTGCCACCACTCTGTCGGTGTTCCCTACATAGTATCATCAGTCACCTCCCTGGCTTCATACAGCGACCTCTAGTCTGTTTCGCAAATCTCGACAGCCGGCAGAACAAAAAACCGTGGAAATCTAATCACCAACTCTTTAATAACCCATTAAGAGCGCGAAACATAAAAACAGTGTAACGTCTCACTCAGCGACGGTTGCGAGGCGTGTGTTAGTGTTAGCGTTAGGAGGCAAAGAATAACAGACGTTTGTCTCGTAAACTTTTTTGTCTGGCTTATAAGAGAATACGGAAGAATAACAAAAACTAGCAGGGTTTTGATTTCTGCAACTGAACAATATAATATATATATTAATATATATTATATATATATATATTATATATTATATATATTATTGATATATAAAAAGTACTATTTGGAAAGAATTCCATGAAATTGAATATAAGTTATTCGGTAGACAAGTTTATTTAAAAGAATTCATCAAATTTTTGTCGGAAATTAAGGAAACTACTGGAATTTACCGAATTATTACAATCTTCTGTGTAACCGAACGAGTAAAGTTTTCATTCATGTTGTCTATAATATACACCTACTCCCATGCCCCCCCTTGCTCGTGGCTGGTTCTGACCAGCACAATCCTGTCCTGTCCACCCCGCGTCTCCCCGCGTCGCCCCTTACGTTCCACCACTTTGGAAAATATATAGTTAAAATCTAACCAATAAACTTCATTATCACAGGAGGCGCAATGACCTAAAGGTTGACGCGCCTTTAAACCTAACAAACATCAACATCAACAACAACAACAACAACATCAACATCAACATGTTCTATATAAACTTAAGAAAAAATATAATCATCAAACACACCATAAACTCACTTAATTATCTTACAATATCACAGGCGGCTCCAAATAACCTAGCCGGTTGAAGCGCCCTAGTTTCTCACGTCGTCGTGTTTTCGACTCGCCGATTCCAGAGGCCAGCTCTGGCATTCCCCCCGTCTGGGCCCGGGGTAGAATTGGCCCAGAGCATGGCTCAGCTAATCGTAAAAGGTGATTCAAAAGAAAAAGTCCACCTCGCAAACATCAGCTAGTATGTAAGGGAGTATTATACTCCTCGAAACTAGAGGCGAGCTCTGGCAATCCTCGTCGGGGACACCTCCTCTTTCCCTTGACGACCTACCCGGCGACGATGACAATGACACAACGAACGATGACAAAGACGATGACGACCGCGACCCTTACCCGTGGCTGGTTCTGACCAGCATGGGCCACTCCCCCCCCCTTAGGCTAGAGTTGCGCATTATGACCTAACGGTTGACGCGCCTTTAATCCAAATAAGATTATATATTAATTTTTTCCTAATAACTCGCAATGCAGTGTCACATGACCCTGTAGCGTCGGTGTCTGGTTTCACCGCTAGATGGGGTGGACAGCGTTGTTCTTCTGTCTGCGCAGGAGGGGCATGGCAGGGAGGTCTGCGGGTCAGCGCATGTGTTCACATGACC
>JAMZAV010005808.1:0-40415 GCA_024449915.1 Sweltsa coloradensis
GCCCCCTTTTTGGGCGCCACTGCCGGTTTTGATTAAAAAATAAATCATGCTCACTCAGTGAAGTTATTGGTTATGATATGATCTTTGGCATTAAATGTCGAACGTACTATCACTGATACCAATAATTTACCAGAGGTATTTTTATAAAACGTTCGTAAATCAGTTTAAGAGATGGCCAAAGTTCTATATGGGAACGAACTCATGCCAAAAAGGCGCTTTCGCGACGGGGTCTATGCCACCCTTAAAATTAAATCGTAACTGGCTTTACTACACTGCATGTTTACGAGTACGACATTAGCCTACATTTAAGTCTAAAGATTAAATTTACGGTTTGCGTTGCGTGCTCAAGCCTCAATACACCCTAATCATGGAGAAAATTTGTCATTGCCAGTTAGATTTGCAAGTGGTTTAGCCCTTGTTCTACGGGCTTCGAACTAAAAAGGAACGTAACTTTTATATATTATTGTTTAGTTTAGTTATTTCTTTAAATTCTACAATGCTTATTAATAATTAGTAATGCACTTATTTACATTAATAATCTATCATTAATTTCTAATTACGTGTTGTCCAGCTTTCTAACTTCAAAGCTTCGATCCGGGTAAATAGGTAAACTTGACTTGACGTAGAAGAATTACTAAAATACTTGTTGCATTTCTGACGAACGAAAACTTTGGAGACGTATACCCATCGAATAACAAGATCAATTGGAAAACGTTATTTTTTATTTATTACTATTGCGATTTATTTGTACTACAACAACTTAAAAATAAATGCGGAATGACAGAAGAGCATCTGCCCCATAGTATTTTGAGTACCTGTCACCCTCAAAAACAAATGCTGCTGAAAATAATTAACGGTATAGGTGAGTAGGGGTGACAACAAAATTGAAGTGGTGTCAAAAAGAAGTAAAATTAATCAAGTAGGCCAACAAACAAAGGTGGAGTAATACGGGAGGGCGAACACATTATAATTCCCGATTGACTTTGCGCTTTCTTTATACATCTCTAACCCGTGACCCTTGACCCCACACAACGAGGCCCCCGGTAAGACCCGAGCTGAGCCACATGAGGCGAGACTTCTAGAGATAACAGGCCCCGGCGCAGAAATTTACTTGCTTGTAGGTATAAACTCAATAACGCATGTATAAGTCTTGTTACACTATCACATGTTGATACACTTGTTGGCTCAACTTTTGACAAGACTACACTCTGTGTGTGTCACCTCCATCAACATGTTGACGCGGACATTTGGAACATTCCGTCGAGGAACACTGCCACTTTCGAAACGGTTTCATACCAAAATAATAGTAATTACGTAAAATATGCCATATAAAGCTGTGAATAACATTAAAAAAGTATTGGCAGATCGATTAAAAGAGTTAAAAGTGTCGTTATTGCCATCCCGAAGCTTTTATGTCCATCTCGAGTCTGCGTGTGTATCTGATGGGCTAATGAGTACCACTCTAAGCGGCGCAGGATTCCAGTTCGCTGCTGGCTCAACGGTGAGAGCGCTCGGCTACCACGCAAAGGGTCCCCGGTTCGAGTCTCGTTTGAGAAAACCTTTTTAACCATTTTTTACTCACCCCATCATTATTGTTTGTGTCTTATCTGAAACGGGTACGATTTTTATAACTTTTCAGTGTAAATTACTCGCATAAATAAGTCTTTCTTCTCACAAAATTTGCTTTATAATAGCCCACACCATGGATCAACTAAACGAAATGATCACGTGACAAAATATCGGTCAGCCATTGGTTGAACGTCGTCAACATCTGGTCAACATTTCTCAAAAGTTGAACTTGTTCAACTTCTTGTCAACATATTGCCGTGGTCGTCAATGTTGAGTCAACATATTTCAGTGTGTGACAGCAGCATCACATTTCAATGCTATCTACATCTGGTCAACAAGTTGAGTCAACATGTTGCGTCAACATGTTGATAGTGTAACAAGACTTTTATGACAAACATTTCACGCGAAAATGTCAAGACTACCACGCTGAGCTGCGTATGATAAGTTGACCCTTTCGATCGACTAGGGTTGTCGTTTGAGTTAGTACACAGGATTTGACCGAGATGATGACGGCTGACGAAGGCGCCAAGCAGACTAGCGAGAGATGACGGCTGACGAAGGCGCCGAGCAGACTAGCGAGGGATGACGGCTGACGAAGGCGCCGAGCAGACTAGCGAGGGATGACGGCTGACGAAGGCGCCGAGCAGACTAGAGAGGGGCGCGCGTATGCGCCACGAAGTCTCGCAGCAATATAGGGCCTCCGGCTTACGAGGGTTGGATGAGCAGGGGCAAACTGTTTTCAACTGTAAGTCTATTTAAAAATTGCTTGGTCGCTAAATCCAGCGAATTCCACATTCCTTCATTTGTGAACTTAATTTTCACTTAAAAAATTCTGACTTTTGCAGGTTTCCAGATTGAATGCCGTATTTTTCCAGATTGCAAATTTGTTTGTTGTTTGTTTATTTGTTGACTGGTGAAATAATATAACCAATTTTGCTCCAGAACGTCAGAACAGGCGGTGATGGATATACTAGGGAAACGCCAAAGTCGTTGTTAAACGAGTGAGTGAGCCATGTGTTGAGTACCCGATTACATTACTTTTCTTCCCCTACCTTAGGCCTACCTAGCCTATCATAGGCTAGAGAGGCGCATTATGACCTTACAGTTGACGCGCCCCTCCCCGTATACCAACTAAACTTTAAAAACTATTATTTATACGAATATAATCAAACTTAAATGCAAATGTTCTCGGGTACTCACAACATGACTCGCTCACTCGTCTAACTACTACTTTGGCGTTTCCCTAGTCTAGTTGGCTAAGGCGCCTTGTAGCCGATATGTGGGAGACGTGGGTTCAATGGTCGGGAAAGATTTTGTAATTTCTAGATTGTATTTCAAAAATAATTAAACATGTTTTGAAATGCATATAACGCAGGTAGTCCATCATCTGTGGCAATAGGGCCAACTATGGTAAACATAGCCGTACGAAATACGGTGAAATATTGCAAGGTTTACTCAATCTACGAGCGGAATTTGGGGGTACCTTGACGTCCAACATTCACTGACCTTGCATGGGCACGGCATTTCACGGCCAGGCGAAAAACAAACAAAAAATATATTTTCAAAATCTAAAACATTGTCGTTAAAATAATTTCTAAACATTGGAAGTCTATTTCTCAGTTTATCATTTCTTGTAGGTTTAAATCGCAATGAATCTTGCTGATTTTGTTAGCAGTTCTCAATAAACTCGTACCGGATGTCCGTTTAAAATTTCAGCGCAATCTGTTCAGCGATTCGGCTGATTTTCAACGTACACACACACACACACACACACACGCACGCACGCAGAAAAACCATCAGGGCCGTTTAAGTCGAATGGAAATCACTACGTTCGCTACGCTCACTCGTTCAATTATAACTAGGGAAACGCCAAAGTCGTTGTTAAACGAGTGAGTGAGCCATGTGTTAAGTACCCGATTACATTACTTTTCTTCCCCCTACCTTGGGCCTACCTAGCCTATCATAGGCTAGAGAGGCGCATTATGACCTTACAGTTGACGCGCCCGTCCCCGTATACCCAACTAAACTTTAAAAACTATTATTTATACGAATATAATTATCAAACTTAAATGCAAATGTTCCCGGGTACTCACCACATGACTCGCTCACTCGTCTCACTACGACTTTGGCGTTTTCCCTATAGTCTAGTTGGCTAAGGCGCCCTTGTAGCCGAAATGTGAAAGAAGTGAGTTTCAATTCCCTGGTCGGGAAAGATTTTGTAATTTCTAGATTGTATTTCAAAAATAATTGAACATGATTTGAAATGCATAATATAACGCAGTGTTGTCCATCATCTGTGGCAATAGGGCCTACTATGGTAAACATAGCCAGTACGAAATACGTGAAAATATTGCAAGGTTTACTCAATCTACGAGCGAATTTTTGTGGGTACCTTGACGTGCAACATTCGACAGACCTTGCTGGGCACGGCATTTCACGGCCAGGCGAATAATAACAAAAATATATTTTCAAAATCTAAAACATTGTACCCGATTACATTACTTTTCTTCCCCCTACCTTAGGCCTACCTAGCCTATCATAGGCTAGAGAGGCGCATTATGACCTTACAGTTGACGCGCCCGTCCCCGTATGCCAACTAAACTTTAAAAAACTATTATTTATACGAATATAATTATCAAACTTAAATGCATATGTTCCCGGGTACTCACCACATGACTCTCTCACTCGTCTAACTACGACTTTGGCGTTTCCCTGGTCTAGTTGGCTAAAGCGCCCTTATAGCCGAAATATGGGAGACGTGGGTTCAATCCCCTGGTCGGGAAAGATTTTGTAATTTCGAGATTGTATTTAAAAATTATTAAACATGTTTTGAAATGCATATAACGCAGTGAAGTCCATCATCTGTGGCAATAGGGCCTACTATGGTAAACATAGCCAGTACGAAATACGTGAAAACATTGCAAGGTTTACTCAATCTACGAGCGGAATTTGGGGGTACTTTGACTTAAAACATTCGACAGACCTTGAATGACACGGCATTTCACTGCCAGGTAAATAAAAAAAACAAAAAATATCTTTTCAAAATCTAAAACATTGTCGTTAAAAATAATTTCATAACTTGGAAGTCTATTTTTCAGTTTATTATTTCTTGTATGTTTAAATCGCAATGAATTCTTGCTGATTTTGTTAGCAGTTCTCAATAAACTCGTACCGGATGTCCGTTTAAAATTTCAGCGCAATCTGTTCAGCGATTCGGCTGATTTTTAACGTACACACACACACACACACACACGCACGCACGCAGAAAACTATAAGGGCCGTTTAAGTCGAATGGAAATCACTACGTTCGCTACGCTCACTCGTTCAAAACTAGGACCGGGGGGCTTGCCTAGAAAAACTTGGATTGTAGATTCGATTTCGTGTTTTACAGATTTTATGGGAAATACCAAAAGTATAAATAACTTCCCTGACTTTTCCAGAATTGTAGACACCCTGGATGCCAAAAGTTCAACATTTATTAGGTGACAATAGAGGTTGAAAAACGTTCTGGAATACATGCATTCCTGGTTGTCCGATATTACGTATTGGGAAGTGAATATGCGATGCCAGATGTCAACGTCGGTAAAGTCACTGAAGTGTTGTGTCCATGAACATAAATGCGATGAGCGTATTCAAGGGTCACCGATCTCAAAACCTCAGGAAAATCATCAATAAACCTACCTTTTTTGGTAAGTATGACCGTTGTAGGGTAGCCTACACATCAGTTGTAGTCGGCATGACCCTCTACAGGTGACTATAACAAGGTTTTTAGGGTGTTATGTTTGTGAAGGAAATGTCTGAGGGAGAGGACTCAATCCCAGCATTCGCCTCAACGGCAGAAGAAAACCTAGAAACAAAAACTATCAGTCAGGATTGCCGGTGGCGGGATTTTACCGAACCATCCCAGTTATACGCATGAGCCACCACGGTCGGTGACGTGCTGACGTCAGAAGAAGTTTCTTGTGTTTTGGAGCGAGTTAAATGATTATCGATCTTGTTTTTTAGTATTGAATCCATGAAAGTTATCATTTTGACGATGTCTTCTTTGGGTCTTGTGTTGCTTACTTCGTTCAGAGGGAACGCAGAAATCACGGACTAGCAGTCTGGCAAGCCCCTACTTAGCTCGATGATATGATTCAGATTTGCAGGTGGAAAATCAGTTGGGTAATCAGATGAAATCGTGTTATTTCCTTTTATGCCGGAAATGTTCACACACAAACAAACAAACGCGGACAGGTGTAGGGAAAGCCAAGGGCAGGCCATTAAGCAGGTGTACTGCAGGTGCACATGTTCTTTTAAGTAATTAGTACAAAGACTTGCGTGGGTGTTTTGCGTTCTAATTAAGACTCACGCAGCGCAGTGATTGAAAGAGCAGGTGGCAAATGATGGAAGTGGGACTAATTAGCATTACAATAGAATAAGTACGAGGTACGGTTTCCTCGGATTGTTATACACTGTCAAAACTTAAAATAATGTAAATGTAGGAAGCAGACGAAAAACTTTTAAAACCATTTTGGCAATTATGTCTTATGACGGAGGAAGTCTAAAGAAATTCGAGGTTATAAAATATAAAGGTAGGCCTAAACACTAAAAAGAGCGCATTGTACATTAGATGCTATCCCTTTTATTGACAATTCTATAAAGTGCTATTCATATAAATAAAGTCCTCTTTAAGAAAAGAAGTTAGTTAGTTAGTTAGTTAGTTAGTTAGTTAGTTTAGTTAGTTAGTTAGTTAATTAATGTTGTTTTAGGGCACTCAACAGTAGAGTTATCAGTGCCCATGTCAATTGTATTGGAATCTTCCAAATTTTATTTTTCCATAATTGTGGATCCAAAGGGAGGAACGTAAGGGAAGACGCGGGGGGTTAATGGGAAGGAGTGAGGATGTTGGATAGGATGGGTTTAACTTGGTGGGAACGGAGGAGTGCTCGTTGCAGAGAGGGCCGGCAAGTATGTAGAAGAAAAAAGTGAAAGAAGAAAATAAATATGAGTAAGACTGTGTGAATGAAGAAAGGTGTGATAAAAGTTGCGCGAGAGCTCTCTCTGCAACACGCACCCCAACCGGCCAGAGCTCGCCCTTAGTTTTGGGGAATACACTACTCCCCTACTCACAGGCCAAACCACGGGAAAGTAGCGAGTTGGACTTTGAAGGCCCTTAAAGAAAAGAAAAAATACTAACCACAAGTGTTTAATATTTTGAGGCTGAGCATTTTTTAAATGTGTATTTTTGTATGTTTTTTAAAATTTGGTATGTAGGTGCGCGACGGTGCACGGGCCAAGCCACGCAGGCGCTTCTGCTGGCATATATTACCGCACGAACCTATACGAAGTTGCCGGACGAAACCTTAAAAGGCTATTCGACCCATCGAGCTTGATTCGACCGCGTTTTTTTATTTCCCAAAATATGCTACCAAGTCAAATATAGTGAATGGCTTTGAAACCTGGCTCTTTTAGAAAATCAAAACTATTTTTTTCTAATTTTTCTGATCCGGTACACGGCCAATATCGCCCACCTCAAAATAATTTTAAACTTCAATTCGCCCAGGGACACCATTCAACGTAGGGTGTTGTGTTTTTGTGACATTAATTTTCAACTGGTTTTCTTGAGGCTGACTGAGAGTTTTTTTTTTACAATTATCTTTCCTGTGAATTTTTTCGTTTGGCGGTACAAATCGTTGCAAAATACCGCCAAACTAAAAAATTCGCAGGAAAGACAAAATTGTTAAAAAACAACTTTTTTCTCTCAGTCAACCTATAGAAAACCAGTTGAAAATTAATGTCACAAAAACACAAGACATTGAATGGTATGCCTTAAAGAGAAGAATAAAATATATTTTGAGGTGGTGATATTGGCCGTTACCGGTCAGAAAATTAGAAAAAAATAGTTTTGATTTTCTAAAAGAGCCGGGTTTCAAAGCCATTCACTATATTTTGACTTGGTAGCATATTTTGGAAAATATAAAAACGCGGTCGAATAGCCTTAAGATTGACAACTTGCTGTCATTGGATGGGTTTTTCCCATGAGATGACCATTTCAAATTTTATCCCAATTGAATTCGATGATAGGTCTGCAAGTTATTAAGTCGTCAAGATCGTTCAAAATACTTCTTCTTCAGCCAGCCTGACTGGTACATAATTCTGTGCCGGTTTGTGGGGGTTGAACAAATTAAATTTGAGAAACAAAATTTTGCAACAATGTCTGCAATCATTTTCCGGGCTATCCCCTTAGTTTTACAATCGGGAATTTCATTGGATGATCGGAAGCTGAGATAATGGGTATGTACAAATTTCCCTTTTCAAAATTACAATAAAAACATACAATGTGTATGAAAATCAAGTGTCGGAGGGAGTGTTAATTACTATAATCTCTATCACTCTTTTATTCTTAGTTAGCATTTAAAATACCAGAGGAATTAACATACTAGGTGTGACCATACCATACCATACCAAAGAGATATTAAATACACAAAGTCCATACCACATTTAAAAAAAGGGTAGTGATATAACACTCAAATATGTAAAAACTTGAAAAAAAAGCGGCAAAGACTATAATGGGGAAGATAAAAGTGGTTCAACATTTGAAGTGTCAAGATTTAAAAGTAGAGCAAAGCCCATTATTTTATTTAAAATAAATAAATAAAACAAATATATATTAATTAACAAATGTAGGCTATTTGTATTTATTGAAAAATATTGTGGAGGAAAAAGCAAAATAAACAAACATAATAAAATAACCATTCAAAATTAAAAGCTGGAATGGTGAATTTGTAAGTTGGTTGCCGTCATAGATGAAGAACAAACATGACAAATGCAAATTCATCGACCAAACGTATTTTCGATATTTAGACAAATACCGTAGTAATGCAAGCAAATTTTTCCTCCAATGGCTGGCTGGGGCTTTGCTCCAGACCCCACACACATCACTTATACTTGGGGTACCGCTACCCCTCGAGTGGGTGTCTGCTCCACTCTCACAAAAGCCTCTGTACGCCACTGCCGAGATCAGGGGCGTAGGAGGCCCATCAGAAAATCAGATAGGTCCAGCTCGAAGGGCCCTCTGATTCCTAGCTACGCCACTGGCTTAGATGAATAATATTGAACAATATGATGATGAATATGAACAATATAAGTCGCCTTATCTGTTATATTAAAAAAAAGGATTTTAGCTCCGGCGAAGCCTATATGCAGGGCCGTAACTAGGGTATAAATATTACCAGGGTATGATTGGGTTAAGTACATGACCTTGTACAATGGGGGTCTGGGGGAGGCCCCTCAGCTATTGCTTGTCCATGGCGTACAGTCCCGGAAAATTGTCGATTCTTAGTATTAGAGTGTGATTGGAGTATTTTAACGAGTTTTAAGCATGTTTTTTTAATAACATTTATTAGTGGTGACTGGTGATGATTGTTGTGTTTGAAATACTAGGAAAACGCTGTCCCGCCGCGTTGATGGATGAGCTTTTTTAAAGGTTTTAGTTTGCGTGGGATATCTTTACTTTTGCAAGTGCTTTGTTTTGCTGCCTACGCATTGTAGGTGAATGTTGTCAAGTTTCTTGTTTCTTGTCAATTGGTATTATTATTTACCGTAAAAAACTTGTATTAAAAGCTTTATTTCTATGGATTCTGGCTAAATTTTTCAACTTTTTCTTTCAAAAGTACTACATAACCATAACCTTAATGTCCATGTATAATATGAACGTTGTAGCCCCACCCGTTTTGGTCAGAATTGGCCCAAATGGCACAAAAAGTAAAAAAAACGTATATTAAAAGCTTTATTTCTCTCGATTCTGGCTAACTTTTCAACTTTTTCTTTCAGAAAGCAATACATCACCATTACCTTAATAGTCAAGCGGATTAAAGGAAAATACAAGAACAATTAGGGGTTTTGTGGTTAGAGGGCTGAATTTTGGATTGTATACTCAGAACAACATTATAAGAAAATTGCCTCGAGGAGCCATGAAAAATCCATCCGGTTAGGGGTGGAAGGGGGTGAAAAAATGGCATTTTTCAAATATAAAAAAATTCAAAAATCAAACTAAATTTGATCCTAAGATTACAAATTATTACTTATTGTAGATAAAAGTCCAAATTTTAATAAAAAAAATATATATCACCATATATGTATATATAACCAGATTTTGCACCCTTTGTCTTTTTTTCACAAATTTACCCACTCTGCTGGGAGGATTAGCCTACCAGTTACGGGTTAAGTGATAGGGCCGTGATTTTGTCTAAAACACTCAGAAGAATGATCTCAAAAATTGGCCCGAGGAGCCCTCAAAAAAGTTGCTTGCTTATAGGAGAAAGGGGGGGTGTACTAAAAGGGGTTGATAAAACTAAAATAAAGAAATCCGTATTCAAATATTATATTTACAACGCCATATTAATGTGTATTGTAGATTAAGGTCTAAACTTTAATTTAAAAAATTAAATTTCACCATATATGTAAATCTGGTCAGATTTGCGCCCTTTTCCCATTTTCATAATTTCCTCAATATTACGAAAGTGTATCGTGCGACCACTCTTTTTGTCACAAATTCTCCTAATATTACGAATTAGGACGAAAACAAGATTTTGTGATGCTTTGGGTACATTTTTACTCAATGGACTTTGATCTCATTTTCAAAAGTATGTATGACAAAGTGTATGACAAAATCTTATTTTCGTCCTAATTCGTATTATTAGGATAATTTGAGACAAAACGAGTCATCACATGATAGACTTTCGTTATATTGAGTAAACTTTTTGAAATGAGATCAAAGTCCATTGAGTAAAATGTACCCAAAGCATCACAAAATTTTGTTTTCGTCCTAATTCGTAATATTAGGAGAATTTGTGACAAAAAGAGTGGTCGCACGATACACTTTCGTAATATTGAGGAAATTTATGAAAATGGGAAAAGGGCGCATAATCTGATCAGATTTACATATATGGTGAAATTTTAATTTTTTAAATTAAAGTTTAGACCTTAATCTACAATACACATTAATATGGCGTTGTAAATATAATATTTGAATACGGATTTCTTTATTTAGTTTTATCAACCCCTTTTAGTACACCCCCTCTTTCTCCTTTAAGCAAGCAACTTTTTTGAGGGCTCCTCGGGCCAATTTTTTGAGATCATTCTTCTGAGTGTTTTAGACAAAATTCACAGCCCTATCACTTAACCCGTAACTGGTAGCTAATCCTCCCAGCACAGTGGGTAAATTTGTGAAAAAAGACAAAGGGTGCAAAATCTGGTTATATATACATATATGGTGATATATATTTTTTTTATTAAAATTTGGACTTTTATCTACAATATGTAATAATTTTGTAATCTTAGGATCAAATTTAGTTTGATTTTTGATTTTTTTTATATTTGAAAAATGCCATTTTTTCACCCCCTTCCACCCCCTTAACCGGATGGATTTTTTCATGGCTCCTCGAGGCAATTTCTTATAATTGTTGTTCTGAGTATACAGTCCAAAATTCAGCCCTCTACCACAAAACCCCTAATTGTTAGGCTATCCGCCTAGCTATAATGTCCATGTGAATATGAACGTTGTAGCCCCACTCGTTTGGTCAGAATTAGCCCAAATGGCACGAAATATCGCACAAAAAATCGAAAAAATCATAAAAGTACGATATTCATGAGAAATATTTCTTCGATTGTACCAAAAAACGTGGCAAGTCTCAGAGAAACGAAAGGTCGTGTCAAATTTTCATCAAGATCGCATATGCCGTTTGCCCGGTAGAGAGCGAACAAAAGCAGACGGAAAAAAAAAAAACAAAAAAAAAACAAACAAACACAAAAAAAAACAACGGCCAGCTAAATTTTGGGGGGTCGGTGAAATTGAAGTTCTTACGCTTCGCTCATCCAATTATATTTTACTCTAGGACTACACGATTGTTTTACCCGGGCTACCAACCCCTGGTTACAGCGGTGCATAGTTTGACGTCCACAATTGTGTGTTTGATGTGCCTATGTGAACGTGGAAAATCTATACAATAGGCATGCTTCCAAGTAAATAAATAAATAAATAAAATAAAAGTTTTATTTAGGTCTGCCCACTCAGTTATATAACTGATTTCAGTGGGGGATCATGTCTCCTTGGAGTCCTAAATGTGTAATAGCTGTTTGCCTTTCCATGTTGTTTAACATTCTCCAATAGCTACTGTTGTCATGTCTATCCCTTAGATCCGTAGATCTTTTTGCATTTTCCTCTTGGTTGCTGCTGGGCTAAAATGTGACTTTACTGGTGAATGTGAAAGGTTCTTTATAAATTACAAAATTAATGATAATTGGATGAGCGAAGCAAAGACTTCAATTTCACCGACCCCCCAAAAAATTTAGCTCGGGTGTTTTTTTTTCTTTTTTTTTTCTGTCTGTTTGTTCGCTCTCTACAGGGCAACGGCATACCGATCTTGATGAAAATTCTAGGGCACCTCGAAATCTATGAACTTAGACTTGCTACGTTTATGGTACAAATCGAAAGAAATATTTCTCATGAATATAGTACCTTTTACGATTTTTTTCGATTTTTAGTGACGATATTTTCGTGACATGTTTGGGCCGATTTCTGGACAAACGGGTTGGGCTACAACGTTTATTATTTCACTCATGGACATTGGTTGTATTTGTGGGGTCATGGTGATTTATATGCTTCTGAAAGAAAAAAGTTGAAAAAAATAAAGCCAGAACTCCTAAGAAATAAAGCTTTTGTAAATAAGTTTTTTCGATTTGTTGTGCGATATTTTCGTGCCATTTGGACCCAATTATGACCAAACGCGGTGGGGCTACAACGTTTCATATCTATACATGGACATTAGGGTTACGGTGTGATGTAGTACCTTTTGAAAAGAAAAAGTGAAAAAGTTAGCCAGAGTCCATAGAAATAAAGCTTTTAATATAAAGTTTTTTAAGGTAAATAATACCAATTGACAGGTAACAAAGGAAACTTGACAACATCACTACAAATAGCGTAGGCAGCAAAACAAAGCACTTGCAAAAGTAAAGATATCTCACGCAAACTAAAAACTTTAAAAAGCTCATCCATCAACGCGGCGGGACTTTAGCGTTTTCCTAGTACAATTAGAATAGAAACCCTACTAATGATCCAAACCATCTCCCATTTTAAAAAGAATATAAAATGAAGTAGCTGTCATAACTCGTGATAGAAGTACTAGTAACAAAAAGTTATACTAATACTAGGGAAACGCTTTAAGTCCCGCCGCGTTGTTGGATGAGCGTAATTTGGTGCCATTGAGTGCCATGTGTTACTCGGGATTTTCTGGTGTTTTACGTGAAACAATCATTACTAAGTGAAGATTTTTAAAAATTAATTTAAATAAATAAAAAATAAAACTTTAATTTGTAATTTTTTAATTAATCGTAATTTTTAAAAAAGAAAAAAAAAAAATCGTTAAAATGGCGATTTTCATATAAAAAAATATTCGATTGCGCTCAAATTTCACACGGGAATATAAAATTCATTAAATTTAAGGTTCGTGAAAAAATTATTACAATTGGTAAAGCATGTTAGGTGTTTATTTAAAAAGTCAAAGAATTGTTTTTAAACAGAAAAAAACCCGTAAAATTTCGATTTTAATGAGAAATCAAATTTTTGACAAATGCGCTCAAATTTCACAAGAATATCTTATTCATAAAATTATGGTTCTGTGAAAAAAATCATTAAAATCGGATAAAGCATGAGGTGTTATAAGTCAAAGAAATTTTAAAAAAATCGAAAAAAAATCGTTAAATGCCGATTTTCATAAGAAAATAATTTTCGATTTTTGCGCTCAAAACTTGGCAGTTCCCTAGTTCAGAGGATTTTCAAAGGCCTCCATAAAATTTAATCGCAATTGAAGTATCGGTTTAGCCGGAAATCGTGCTGACAAACACACAAAAATACAGAAAAAAAAAAAAAAAGAAAAAAAAAAAAAACATTCCGGATTTTTTTCTCCAGTGTAGTGAAATGGAATCTTCGCTTCGCTCGAATACGCTCATCCAATAAGGACACATTGTGCGAGCTGATAACCACTTGACGGTCAACTTATTGCACATGGCCCCAATTAGTAAACGGAACCAGTTTAGGTTGACTACAGATGCAGTGGTTAATTTCGTTACTGAAAAAGGGGTGGATCTACGCAGTGGCGAAATTGGAATTAATTTCTTTGGGGGGATGGTTGAATTTGAATAACATCGACGTGTATGGACGTGCGGTGTGCCAGAGCAAAAAGTTGGGGCTGAGGACAGGAAGGCACTAAATTATAATTGCAATAATTTATATGAAACGTTTTAATATTGCAGTCTTTCTAAGGATTATATTTGCTACAGTTTTCGTCTTGTTTTAAAAACAAGGTGGGTATACTGCGATATAACCGAAATCTAGAAGGGAACACTCATATTACCCAGCAGTTAATAGCTTTAAAGATATTTCAACCACAATTGCTGCTAGTTGTTTCCGTTTATATAACGGATTATAATTGGGGAACCTTATTAAGGTTAGAAATAAGAATTAAAAAAATACATAGAATTATTTATTAGTAGTCTTTCCGTTTTTACAAAAGGTATAGATAGAAATAACCAGGTATTGGTAATTACCACAATAGAAATGGGGCTAAACATGTTGGTATTACATGTAAAGACTTCACTTTGATAACATAAACAAATTACAGAAAAGATATCAATATTAATTACCGTATGAAAGCCGAAAAATTATAATTAATTCTTTTATGATAGGAGGCCAAAGCCCCCTATTCGGTGGGACCATTTCTTCAAACTCCTGGTAAAATAATAATAGTAATTTACTTTTCTATGCAAATACCTAATTACATCCTCTTTGCAGCAGTGGCGGCTTTTCAACTGATAAATCAGGTGTGCCAGTGTTATCGAAAAAATATTTATGGAACCCAAAGCTTAATTTGGGAGCAAGTACATGAGTTTGGAGAATGGGGGGCCCCCAAAAATTTTCAATTCTTAAGAAGGTTTGGAGTTTTTTTTTAGTTTTAGGGAGTTCTTTTAATAATTTTTGTTGTGGTGACAACTGGACGATGTTGTTGTAATTGAAAAAAATAGATTATGATCTTTGACGTGACATTTGGATTTCCAATATACCAAACTGTATACATAGCATAAACAAGCATTCTTGTAATTCCAATTAGAGGTAAAGTACGTAATGTTTAAAAAATTACTTCATGGAAATACTTTTATATACCAAAAAATAAGTATCAGTCATATAATATAAAATTCTGGTGTCATAAGTTTTTTTTTCTTGACTGATCCAGTGACGGCAAAGTGTCACTTGCACACCATAAAAGCCGCCCATTGCCGTTTCTATTCAAGTAGATCATTACAAAATTTTCGATCAAGTAGTATACTTATTCTGCACATGCTGCTGGAATTAGTTTATCACATCAGTTTACATAAATGTTTTTAATTTTTATGACCACCACAAAAAATAGAAATACTTGAATAGGTTTTAAAAAACAAATTACTATTACATTTTTTAGAATCATTTTCTTTCAGGAGGGGGGAATTTAAGTAACAAATTAAATAATTTTAAAACCCAATTCCAAGCTGCACACGTACTTGCCCCAAATTGTACTACAGTACTAGTAACATCCATAGATCTACTTGATGCATTATTAAAACCAGGGAGATAACTGAAAAAGTAAATGCACGACAAAGCTCTACTTCCATACTCATCATATTATACAAAAGAAATATGAAACCTTATTACCATTTGACAATAACCATAATTGAGAATCCTTATTTGAAATTTCCTCCCCCAAAAATATCTCAAACTGATTGGACCAATTAATTATTCTAGCCATTCCTAACAAAATGCACTCTCAAAACTTAATTATTCATGTCTTTTTCACTTGATCCTACTTACCTAATATCAGTAACAAAAATAATCACTTACAATTTACAAATACATAATAGTACCTAGGGCCCACGTAGGCTACTAACAAATATGGTGATAATTATGTAATATGTATACTACTAGCTGATTGTATATTTACATTAATATACTACGACATAACAAGTTTTTAGTCGCTCAGTCTACAACTGTGATAATCTAATTTCATATGCAGCTATCTATCCAAAGCTACATACATTTAAGTCTCAATAGATAAGCAAACACCAAATTCCTTACTTAATCTTGCTCAATAAACATAAAATTAATAAAATGTTGATTTGACCGTATGTTAGGTATCTTACTATTATGAATCATGGAATACATAGGTATTACTTAACATGAATCATTAATACTGTACAGAGATACAGGTTACTGGTGTTTCATTATGATTTGGCAGTCAGTATTAATATTTGAGTAGGGGTATATACGCATTCTATTTACTCGATGATAGGGCGCCACCCAAGTACCCGAGGCATATATTCGCAAACAACTACAGGTAACGCCACTCAATCCAATTCTATTCAAATATCTGGTTGAACAACAAATTCGTTATGGAACCAAAGTATAAAACGTTAAGTTAGGTAAACTACATACAGTATGCGTTACGGATTTGGTTTTAACATTTTTACAAGTTGTAGGCCTTACATGAAAGGAATAAATGATGCCCTAGCCTCTATCAAAGTTAACCTAATCCACTACCATACCTGGTATAAATTACATAAATTGTGTCGCCCATTGGCTCGCATTTGTCTAGTTTCACAAATTAACACAGATAACTAAAAAATTAAGGTAAAGTAATAAACAAGGGTGCAAGACACTACCACACAAATGCTGGTATGACGGGTGTAACCGGTGTGAAAACTACATAAAGAACAATTCTCTTACCTAACTACTGTAGTACGGGTACACTCACTCTCCATTATTATAGAATGACCGGGCATTTATAATTTGGAATTCCAGCGCACTGGTTGTTATAATCAAGCCCATCATGTAGTAGCTAGTTAGGATGGTAAAGGCCTAAAGAGTGAAATTAAAAATATTAATGAAAGATTGCAATTTGATCTGAAATACGCGAGTAATTATACTTTTATTCATTTCACTGAATTTTTTAGGTTGAACACTGGTATTTATCAGCCCAAATCCAAATATTTTACGACTATCAGTGTTTTGTTTAGTAACTACAATTTACCAAGCACTGAAAAATTACTCCAAAAGTTTATTTTTATCACACACGCAATGACCAACCATTACTCTCTTGATCTCGGCCATGGAAATAATCTAAGCTCAGTGCAGCAAAATCTCGAAGTATGTCATCTTAAATCCTTTTGAAAATCGGTATGTCTCCAAGTTCCAAGTCCATTTTAAGATGATGCAAATTTGGCAAAGGCAGCAAAACCAAGCCTTGTTAATAGTGCACGGTATAATGATATAAACAATAAAGGATGGGCAGCTCTAATATGAAAACCACGCAAAATAACAGTTTCTTAGCTGTATCTCAAGGAAATGTTACAAAAATTACTGGAAAACAAACCATAATCCTACCTAAGATAAAGTTTAAAGTGAATGCAAATAAAGGACATGACCAATGAAGTTGCAGATGTTGTAGGACACAATTTATTTTTATAAAGTTTATTATCCAGAGGCCAGGCCAAATAAAACTAAAATAAAAACATATTTTATTTATTCTAATAGCCTCCTCTCTCTACCCCATTGTCACACCAGATGCACTAAGGACAAATATATAATCTACATTTTTATGTATGTCGTAGGTACCCCCACAAAAACTAATCGTTATTTCAGAGGCGGCTCTACCATAAGGGCAGTGGGGCATGGCCCCTCTACTATTCCCGCCAACCAATCACTTCCATTATACGATTGTAGACGTCGTGGGTACAATTTACATAAAATCAAATAGTTTGTATTTTCAATGATGAGCGCCGCGCGCGTAGGAAACAGCTCGACGCGAGTGAGCCTGCTAACGGGCTAGACGAAGTTGCGCCCACGTAGTCGCATGCGCAGTCAGTTTTATCGGAACTTAGCCGAATCGTTGCCTCGCAAAGAAGGGTTGGAAACTCGGCAGGATGCGGCATGATTTAGTCGGCCAGAGTGTTGCAAGTGAGAACACGTTACGCGCTGCTGCGTTGTGCGGGTAATCGAGGAATTCGCCGTGTCCAAAGAAAGAAGAGTACAACTTATTTACAGGCATTAAAATACCAGGTAAATTTGCATGTGCTGCTATTATCTTCTTTAACTTTAAGCAAGGTCAAAAAATATAGATAAATTACCAGTTTTAAATGATAACTGATTTTTGCCCAGGCCCGTATTAACCATTAGGCTAACTAGGCTCTAGCCCAAGGGCGCAACTTTGTTGCGTTTGTGTTATGAGTATAGTTCTCCCTTGCTCAAATCGCTGTAAAGGCTGTCTTGGAGCTAAATATATGCCAAAATTTTTCGCCTTTGGCGGCTGGGGCTTTGCCCCAGACCCCTTGTAGCCCACGCAAGTCCATTCAAATATTGTGCCCTGCCTATTTTAAACCCCACGAGCCGCCACTGGTTATTTTTTATTACTAATTTCCCCGGATTGTTGCCAATCTTGAATTTATGGCGGCAATCAGAGTTTGTTAGCTGTGCGAAAAAAGGAGAAAACTTTAATTAGGAATGTTATTCTTGATTTGAAGCTATGCATTTTTATTTTTTATACATAATATTTTCATGAAACCAATTATAGTCAGTGGTTTAAGTGGGGCGGTATGAGCCGGTATGCATAAAGGTACCAAGGTTGCCCATCGATATCGATATATATCGATACACACAATTAATTTCGATATCGATATTTGTTTTCTACATCGCGATATTTCAAAGTGCCAAAATTGAGTTAAAACGCGTAAAAAATGAAAAAATTTGGTTTTGAGTAGCTTTGGCATCGAGTAATTCTGCAGTATCCAGTAGACATCGCGTCATTTGCTGCCTAGAGTGCACACGGCACGGTTCGGACTGGCGTCATACAGTGTCGTGGCGATGGGAAGACGCACATGTTGGGGGAACTGCCATGGAATCTATATTTAAAAATTGGAGGGAAAATATCGATATATTATATCGATATCGTTTGGTCATCCCTAAAAGGTACTAAAAATACTGATGGTATGCTAAATCTCCACTCATTTTGATATATTTATGTGTAGGTATTGACTAATTACGTCAAAAGTTTTATTTAACTTCAAATACATATTTCCTACTACAGTATTACAAAATTATCAACGTAGACCCCTCTCCTAAATCATTTATTATGTATTTTTCATAAAAAAAAAAACAGCAAACAACTGAACACGGAACACTGAACAAACAAATTCCCTATGAGGCAGAACGGCAGATCCCCCCACCCTTCCCTGTTTTAGCTTCTTTGTGCAGCAGTGGTACATGGGCCTACCGTTACTTCTCGGAGTTCACATTAACCATGATTGTAGTACTGTATATAAGTTGAGGAAACCACACCCCTCTCATGGATCAACTTTTGTTGTTGTGTAGCATTCTTGAAATATGATTACAACCTATAATTATGTACGGTATTAATATTAAGAATACCCATCCACCTTACAATACTAGTAGTTAGTTATCACCTGTGAAAGCTAAACTCAGCTCGAAACGGAGATATACTTTCAAACCTACTCCAAATACATTTTCGCAATCACGATCTGCTCTTCATGGTAGCCGGTGCAAAGACATGTCTGTGATGCTTTGAGGTTTTGTGGGCTGTCACTGGGACAATTTCGGAAACTTTTTTGTTTATAAACTTATAAGCTTATTGCAATATATTGCACAAATTACATTAGTGTCCTGCAAGGTGTGGGATTGCTATATATTGTTACATTACAACTTACAACATGTGTATTCTTTTCTTACTAACATGCAGTCTTGAGGATGAGGTCAATACTTTTAAAAAGTAGCATGCTATCGCAAACGCCACTTTAGCAGTGCACTACTTTTATGCTACATGTTCGTGTTTAATACGAGTGTGGTGTGAAGGAATCTCAAATTACTTATTTTTTAAGCCTTTTGACATGGAACCGAGATGATTTTTCAATCGTTACCTATCATTATCAATATCATCAAAAGCACATAGTTTGTTTCACCTTGCATATTTTATTTTGATAGGAGTTCTTTCAACGTCAAGGCTAGTCTTTTAACAATTCTAGGCCTAGAAAATTCATATTGAATTTCTTGTCAACGCCAGCAAGGATCAGAGCTACTGGATAAAAGCTAGCTTATAATAGCCCGGAACGTCTTAAGGGAGGGGGGGGGGGGATATATATGATACTAATCACTTAATTTCAATATGTAATACAGAAAGGCAATTCTACGTAATTGTTAAGTGGATTACGTACGTTTCAAATCAATAATCCAACTTCTGATTATAATTGATTGTGCAGGCCGCAGAGCCTACATTTTGTGAAGAGTTTAAGACCATGAAATAGCATTCAAGATGAACCATATAATTTCATAATAACTGCAAAAATGTTGGTGAACCTTTGAACTCCCGATGTGACAGATCGCTACACTGGTCATCCTTCCGACGACGCAGAGAGAGAGATCAAACTACGTGTGGGGCAATTTGAGAAGACTATGGGTCTACACGGCAAGCCCAAGCAGTAAACCTGGGGAACGTTGCGGAGCTACATGGTATGTTAGTTTACAGCGCCAACTTTTTACTATACATTGTGCTGGGAACTTAAAAAAAGAAGTGCAAATATCACGCTACCGCTAAAATATGCTTTGTGAATAAAGTAGCCCCCAGCTACAGGTAAAAAGTAGCATGCTACAAGTAGGGCACTTCTCCCCAAGACTGCTAACATAATTGTGTCAGTATTTTATCAAACAAGGACACATTTTTTAAAATAAGGTTTAAGCCCTACTATAGGCCCATTAAAAAATAAGATAATGGCAGGCTTTCCAAGCATTGTGAAATCCCCAATCTGTAAGCTTTTAATCTTACATCATTATGAAAGTTGATCTCATCTAATTCTTCATTCATCAAAGCTGATCCGAGAATGTGGTCCAGTTAGGTTCATGAACTGCTTTATAGGGCACCTTCTCTGCTGCAGTCAGTTATTGCACAGTCAGCAGTGTTTTATGTAAACCTACTTGCCACTGGAAAAACTTTTACACACAGGCCTACTGTATCTATCTCAGAGTCCACCCAGTTTGCAAAGTCCAGAGTTGCAAAGTACAAAAAACATCCAAACACATAGACAAGTAACTGATATATATGTTCATGACTTAATGTGCACCAAGACTTTTTATGATTCAGTACAAATGAAAATCCAATAATGTTAGCCCTGATTAACATAAATAAAAAAACAAACTAAAATACTATACTTCAATACTATCGGTTTCAATCATAGGTAGGCCATACTATAGGTAGTGTACAAATACGTCTGATATTGTACCGTTTAAATCATGGTTTTGGTAAGACAATAAATTATTTAAATACTCCTCCCAATTTGCCATGAATGTAATATTACTCTTATTCTAAGGAACAGTAAATGTTGGTTTGGTACAAATTTAAATAACCCCAATTAGGTTAAAAAAAAATATTCCGAATCAAGGCAGAAAATTCTTGATATTAAAAGGAAATGCAAACAACAACTCCAACAAGGTACCTAAGTATAGGTCTCTACCATCCAACAACTTAGTATTGCCTATTAATAAGTACTCAGAATATAGCACTAGCAGAACTTTGACGAGCAAAACCTGCATACTTTTTGCTTGTTCATTTTATTATTTACTAGGCCTACTAAGCCTAGAAGGCAGTAACTAGAACATTACCAGTACCTACTGTTTAATTATGCTCTTCTAAATGAGATTCACTGGTCACAACTAGCACTTGAAAATAAGATTGCCATACGGTAGCAACAAAATATATCGGATAACAAGTACTTCATACGAATACATGATGAAAATGGGAAAATACTTGAAATACAAGTTGGCAGTCTCAAAGAGTTCTTGATTTTACTCGACACAAAGTTCCATATCTTCGATCTCGTTGAAGTGGGAGTTAACATCGGCCAACCAGAGATCCAGCTCCGCATCCTGAAACAAATACATTCATGTGTTGAAGTGGGAGTTTACATTGGCAAACCAGAGTTCCAACAAATCATCCTTAAACCAATACAATTGTGTTAAAGTGGGAATTTACCAGTGGCGAAGCGTCGGGGGAGGTATTGAGACAGTGTTCTACCCTACTTAAAAAATTTATAAAAAAATAATACTTATTCTAAACACGTCGGAGAGAAGTGAGAAATGGTTTTTCAAACGTACGCGGGCGAAGCAACGAATGAAAAGCGTTACCATTCTACGCGGACGTGGACTCTTTCCATGCCTTGCACTACTTCTTGAGACAACTAGGATTCTTTCTCCGAGCCTTCCCCTATTACACCTACAACTCTATGGCCCAACACTTGTCCACTCCCCTCCCCCTTTTTTTCTTTCTTCGCAAGTAGCATAGGCTAATGAGACAATGTCTCCTCACGCTTCAGCTGCATTTTCGATTGTTGCGCGCATGGATATGTTATACACGTGTTTGGTTGAGCTTGAATAAGTGTTACAGCCATTACGCTCGAGTTGTTTTGTTATATTTAACATATATTATTCTGATTCTGACATGGCTTGCAAATTGCAAAAATATCATAGGGAGGATCGACTAAAAGGAAAATTTCCACGTAAAAAAAAACAACGTCATTTCAGTATTGCTTTCAGACTAATACTTTTTCTATAACGCATTAAAACACATTCTAAACCTTGTTTTCAAAATTTTTTCCTGCGGCACTAATGTTGCCCCCGTGCTTCATTTCTTTCCCACGAAAATACATGTACCCAAAAGATACATGATTTGTATCTGTGTCTACCCTGCAAAATATTCCAGCTTTGCCACTGGAGTTTACATTAGCAAACCAGAGTTCCCAACGAATCATCCTAAAACTAATACAATTGTGTTGAAGTGGGACTTACATTGGCAAACCAGAGTTTCAACAAAACATCCTAAAACCAATACAATTTTGTTGAAATGGGAGTTTACGGGTTTCCAAAATTGAACGACCGGGATGTTAATGTTTCTGGGAGATCCGGCAGTTCAAGTTGTATTGTGCAAGCCAGTGTAGCAGGGCCCAAAAAGATGTGGTCTAAGTCTAACAGTTTTTGACCACAAATGCTGTTCTAATTTGGTTTTTTGGAAACAAGGCCCCTCATGTCTTGGGCAAGACTACGGCCAGCTTAAAAGTTAAAAAAGTCCCTGCCGAAATGTCTGGATGCTGATTGTACTTAGCTTAAAATTAAAAAGTCCTGCCGAAAATGTCTGGATCTGATGTACTTGATGCCCAACCAATCGAAGTAATCGTAGTAGGAACGTGGACTGATTTTACGCCATTTTTTTACTAGCAAAACTCGACAAGAAATTGGCGATCAGTGCAAATTTACAAGAACTCATTCAGACCTTGACCTCAGAGTCGAAAATCTTCAATCGCAACATACAAACAAAGTACACTCTACACCAACCTCAACGACGAGTGTGTGTTGGTGAAAGAGAAAACCCAAAAGAAAACGCCATACTCTTCAGCTAACCCGGAGGACAAACAGTTTTATAGGGGTGTGCAAGCTTTCAAAATTATCGAACCCGATCGAATTTTGAAGATTCAAATTTCGTTTGTCAGTCAAACCCAAAAATCCAAAATTTCGAAGTATTCGGCCTTTGAACCCGGGCCCAAATCTGCCCTTCGCGTTTGTGACGATGGGGTCGTATATTTGACTGCCACGAATTTGCAAAGGCAATATAATTATATCCACTACTGCGTTTTTGGATCGTCGACATCCCGGTGTGCATATGGCCGCCATTTGCGTCACTGAAGCTCCAGCTGTTTCTATAAACGCAAGGGAAAGTTTTTACATTTTACCCCCTATATTTTTTTTTAAAGTCAAAAAACTAAAAATTATAAATAAAAATGACGAGGAAGATGCGGATGATCCGAGCCGGTTGAAGCGACGTCCAAAAAAAAGGGCTAAGAGTGCAATTTTGGGGTTTTTTTCTGTAAGAACACTAGTGCTGCTGAAAAGACATTTCCCTTTTGGCAACACATGGAAAGTATTTAAAACCAAGGGGTAGTTATTTTTTTTTAAAACTCATTTTTTTTTTATAATTTTGTTTATTTTTATTTAGTGATCATCCAGGCTGGGCCCTGGCCTACCCTATTTTCCCAAAATTACAAAAAATTGCACTTGCTACCGGGCCAGGCCTAGGTGGGGCATACTAGAGGCTTACCCCAAAGCTCAGTATTTAGGCCTAGGCCTAGCCCGCATTATTTTTGGGGAGTCTGGGCCTTGTTTTGTGATCTGTCTTTCCCATTGGGGTTTGGGGGAAAGAAATACACTAGGCCTAGGCTTTTGTTGGGCTTAATCTAAAAAAATGGGCCCTAAAAATCAAAATGGGACAGGAACAGATAATGTTTAAAGTGTTAGGCCTGGCCTAGCCCTAACAAATAGAATAGGCCTCAAATCGAAATAGGCTAGGAATAGATCGTGGCGTGGGAACATAAAATCGGGGGCCCAGCACCGAAAAAAAAGGGGGGGTTGGGGGGGGCCCCCGCAGGGCCCCCACCCACTCTTACTTTTATTGAAACTAATATTTTATAACTTTATGACTATTTTAATTGTTAAATCACATCCTATGAATTGTATTGCTCAGCTCTTACTTACCTTATAGTTTTACTAACCGTTAAAAATTTGTCATAATCATGATTAAGAAAAAGTGCGACAACATGCATGTGGTATTCCCCAGTAGTTCTAAACTAAACAATAACAGGTAGCTTTTCAACAATTCTGCAAAAATAATAGACAAGCTCCTTTATATTTGATTGAATGATGATTTGGGTAATTTAAGTAAAAAAACGCTGGGGCATGGGGAGTCGGAACATTTTCGAGTTATCTTTTTTTAATTTTTGGGGTTTCCGTCTTATAAACGGGATTACGCGTCGTGAAGCAAAAAGAAGAAACATTTTTGGACCTTTTTTAAATTGAGGTTTTTCCCGTCAATTTCTACATAAAATAGCTTTGTTTTCAATGAACGGGGACAGAAAGTTTGTCCGTAAAAAAAAAAAATCGATCTTTTCTTTTAAAATATTGTTAAAAAGTTTTTTTTTAAAAACACCAGATTTGTCCCAAAATTACTTTAAAACATACATTTTTCCAGGGGAACCCCCACGGAGCCCCTAATTTTCATTATTTGCTTTTAAGTGTTTTCCCTAACCCCAAAAAAGGGCCCTCTCCCAAAAACAAAAACAAAAAAAATAACAAAATATTTTCCCAAAAACGCACGTTACTAACGGTCTAGGAAATAAATTTTGTTTTTAAAAGGGAAGGGCCCCCGGACCTCTGTAGGTATAAATTCTTCATTGATTACTTTCACAATGTGTATTTTTTTTCCAATTTGGCTATGCACTACAGGAGCAAAAAGGAAAAACACATGTTGGCTTTATAGTTAACAATTAAAAAAAAACGCAAAGTGTTTAGCGATTCGGCTGATTTTTTTAGTACACACTAGAACACACACACAAAGTCACGAATAGTGCCTTTATCTTTAATAGTAACCTATTCGCTTCGCTCATCGCTCGTTAATAAATCTATTAATTGCCATTAAAACGCACCCAAAACCCTTTAGGAACACCAAATTAAAAAAAATTCCCTGCGGGGCTTTAAACTTTGGGGAAAAAAAAAGAACTAAAAACCGTTGGTTTATGAGTTTAACAAAAAAAATTTTATTTTTAAAACCCTTTTATTAAAATTCCTTACATAAAAATGGGCTATCAAATCATGTTAATTGCTGGGAAAACGCCCCCCAAAACCCATTCTAGGTCACAAAAATTTAAAAAAAAACCCCGCGGGGGTAATTGGGGAAGACAAAAAAGAATTAAAACCCCCGGGTTTATGAGTTCAAAAAAAAAAATTATATTTTCACCTTTTATTAAAAATTTCCCTTTCATAAAAATGAGGCTATAAAACATTTAATTCTGGTAAAAAGCACCCAAACCATTCTAGGACACAAAATTGAAAACATTCCCTGGGTCTAAACTGGGGAAGACAAAAAAAAAAATGACAAACCCTTGGTTTTACAGTTCAAAAAAAAACATTTTTTTTATCCATTCATTAAAATTTTATCAAATAAAAATGAGCTAAAACATCTATAAAATCATATTAATTGCCCCGGTAAACCACCAAAAACCATTTTGGTCACCAAATTTAAAAAATCCCTGCGGGGGTAAACTGGGGGCGCCCCCCAGACCCCCCTTTTTGCCCACGAAAGTAGGGGTGGTATAGTTATAATATTGTAGCACCGTCACTCTTTTGTAGTTCGCCACGCCCCTGGGAAAAGATAATGTTTAGAAGTTTAGGGGCCCAGCCCAGCAATGCACATTTATTGGGAATTTGGAAAAATAGGGGGCCCAGGGCCTAGGCCTACCTAGGATGCACTAAATACAAAATAAACAAATTTTAAAAAAAAATATGGTTATACAAAATAAAATTACCCCTTGGATTTTAAAAACTTTCTTCATGGTTGCCTGGGGTGTCTTTGTCAGCAGCCTAGGTTCTTTTCAGAAAAAATCCCCAAAAATTATGCACCTACTATGTTTTTTTAAAAAAAATTTAACTTTCAAATAAAATAAAAAAATCATTTTTAAATTTTTTCAATAGTGCACATGTGGGGAAAATGCAGATAGGGGCCCCCCATTGTGCAAACAGAGGGACGGTCTCTTTCGGTACAAAAAAACGGGAAATTGGCCGGAATGGCACGCACAAAAAAAGCTTTGAAAAAAATAATCTTTGGTTCGGGTTCGGATTCGAGGGTATTTTTGCTCAGAATTCGAGATTCGGAGTTTTGAAAAAAAAAAAACTTTGGTTCGCACACCCCCAAGTTTTACCAATACTAAATGAATCGGCAAAGGAGAAAATTTCAAGAAAAAATTGTATTGCCCGAGGGGGTGGTTAACCCAAGAATGACCCTTCACAAATACAAAATCCAGCAAACCGTTTGGCAACCTATCAAACTGAGGATCTAACGTTGGGAATGTGCATAAAAAACAAACCTCCCTAGTAAAAGCAAAAATAATTTAATGCCTTATTTTTTCTTGATTATGCATTTTAATTAGGATTACCGACCTAAAACCAGATGACCATTACTGAAATATAAAAACAGTAATCAGTTTTTTTAATTTTTTATCAATATATCCCGGAAAAAAGGCAAAAATAGTGCTTTGGGGGGACAAGCGAGGAAAAGGGAATAAAATTTAAATAAAAAAAAAAAAAAATTTTATTCAAATCAGTGAAGGTCAAAATAGGTGAAATTGTGTTTTTCATCTATAATCAATTGAAATTGTATTTAATTACGTATTTATTTTTTATTATTTATTTTAAATCTCATACGTACTAATGATTGTGGTAAAATCGGGGTAGTCATTTTGTGGACATTGCCTATTTTGCCGCTCTTCATTCAAGCGGAATAAGTAGTCTTGTACTGCTGTCAACCCTTAATCCCTCTTGACGCGCGCCAAAAACTTCGGACAGCGTTGCCGATACGGAGACTCAACTCCGTTCAACATAATAGATACTTAAGCAATTTAAATGTGTCGTGTTTGAAGCGGGACCACATCATTTAGTATAATTGATACATGATCACCCTCTTTGTAAATTTATTTCTTTGAAAAAAAGCAGTGTCGACAAAAGGGCGGATCAAGCTTTAAATACCCTTTTTGGTTCAAAATTTTATTACTACTTAAGGTATAAAAATAAAATGAGAAAATGCACCATGCATCTTGCATGCAACATTTTTAAACACCTTGAAAATGTCCAAATTTAAAAGGGCCATAGTTAAAAAAAAAAATTGTATGAAGGGTAAAGAAAAACAAAAGGCTGTACTATTTCAATTGAGGGTAAGGAGTATGTCAGGAAAAAAAATTGGGTTGTCATCTTCAACCCCTTTGGATTTATAGCACCCCAAAATCTGAAAAAAACAACATAGGCCTATTAATATGCCAATTCTGACCTTGAAAATGGCATGCTTGTTTGTTGAGTATCAAATTTTGAAAGTGAGTCCCATTAAAACTACCTTAAAGTGATAAAGCACAAAAAATTTTTAAACTAAATAATAGCTCCACCCCTTTAGTAATGGCACGATTTAACTAAAACCCCCTAAATTTTGCCATTTACGAAACTCGGGCCTGATGTTTCAAAGCTCGAACTTCTAAACCGTATGAAACAAAAAAAGTTTTTACTATCTGCTAGTACGCAGTTATCAATGGGCCAACTTTGAAATTTTTTACAAATAATCAGCAATGGAATGACCCAATTATAGTTGTTATGTCCCTATACAACCGTCGGAAAATCCACTCGCCAGCGGCGAGTTGTTAGGTCCAAACCCTTGCCTCAATACCCCTAGTAAATCTGCAAAATTGAATCAACGCAATAACATTTTTATTTTTACCTTATATCGAGCATCAGCAGTTTTTGTGAGAAATTAATTTGGGCTGCAATCGCACTATGAAGTAGTAGTCCTTCCCCCCCCCCATCCCCCATGGCCCCTATAGTAAACCAATTTTTAAAACAATGCCAACTACGATGAGCAGGTCAAAACTCGACCCATAGACATGGACCTTTTTATGACGTGCCCGCGGGCAGTCGGGCACTTGTCACTTGCAAACAAAAAAAAAGGTTATGTTGACATTTTAGAGAATAGAGGCACTTAGGTCCATTCCCTAGATTCAGTAAGAGCCACACAGAACTTCTGAATGTCGTTGTTGATAACCTGACCAAATTCGTTCACCTTTACCCACCCGTCAAAGTAAATGACAAAGAGATAGGGTGCCAACAGCTTACCTTAAATAGAGTAGGCGCGCTGCGAAAGATAACAAACACAAATACACAAATAAACACATATTTATTATTTACCCATCAAAGGATACAGTACCTACTTAAGATAAGAAACCAATTAGTATTCAAGAATGTTAGATGAGCAAGGTCATCCTGAAACATCGATAAATGACCGAAGAACCTGCTTCTTGTCCTGCATATTCAAAACTATTGTAATGCACAATAGAATCAAACACATACCCAATTTGCCAAGGCATGCCTGTGCAAATGGAGAAATTGAGAGGGTCAATTTGGGGTTATAGTAGGAGCAGGTTGGGTATGGAGCAAAGCTCCAGGAGGCCCTTTCACTCTACTAGTTATTTCGAGATGTTTCGACTAAAAATCAGCAACTCAAGGGATTAACATGCATTAGAATTGAAATGTCATGCTGTAGCCTAGGTATGCACATTGCACAATGACAGACAGTTATAAAATAACTTTTATGAATAGCTCAAAAACTAAAACAACACATTCTGCATTTGGATTGTAAAAACGATCTCAGGGCTCCCGCCAAATCACCGCTAAATCGGAAATCATGGCAGATCTAAGTTCACTGTTATTTTGAAGATCCCCTGAAATTTTCATCAAGAACGCATAAATGGTGTTTGTCCGGTAAAGAAAAAAAGAAAAAAAAAAATTTTGAGCTACCCTACTATTATGGGGAAGCGAAATTGGGGCTTTGCGCGCCATCATTTAAAAAAATATTGGGCCTAGGCCTCGGGTTTTGTTTTGTGGCCTAGGGATAGGGTTGGGGGTTTTTTTTGTTTGATTTTCTGAACATATTGATACCCTAGCCCTACCTCCCTTTTTACTTTCAATCCCCTTTTTTTCTTTTTAGGTTTTTTTTTTGGTGTTTCATTTACCCTCTCATCTTCATTTAACAATCTTTTATGCGTTTTGACCCTCGTTATTTTCGTGAGGCTGAAACACTAGAAATAGTCCCTTTTTAGCAATAGAATCTATTTTCAGAACAATACCTAATATTAGGTTTCAACCAACATAATTTATTCCTACCTGGGAAAAAAAAACTGCGTCTGAGGATGCCCTGTGTTGGCTACTAATAATACAGCCGACGATAAAAAACAAATTTCTTTTTTATCATGATTTTAAATATCCTTTGGGAAAAACTATTCGTTTAAAATAAGGGCAATTTAAAAATGTACAATAAAAGGGATCGGATGGGTGATTCCCAAACCGTCACACAACTTGTTCCGATTTGAAACTCTTGGCGCTAGTTGTAAAACGTTCGGTGCCTTTTTGGCCTCCCTAATTGTGTTTATAAGACAGTTTATTATGAAAAAAATGAATTTTTGGGGTAGGGTAGGCCTATGCTTGGAAAAAATGTCCATGTTAAAAATATTTAAAAAAGAAAATGCTCAAAAATTTTTGCTTTTTTTACATCACTAAAAGCCTATATTCTAATCTAGTAGGAAAAGGGTTCTAAGGAAAATCTATAGTACACTTTTCCCTGTCGTTCGTATCGAGAATCTGTTAAAGGGGCAGCCCCCCCATTGGGGCTTACAAAAGACCTGAAATTCTAAAGGTCGTAAGGAAAAGATCACAATCTCAGGTACCCGTTAGGGCCGCACCCCAACCGCGGTGCGTTTTAAAAACTTGGCACTTTTACAGAAAAGCAGATTTGGGGGGGTGATTTCAGGGTCCCCCAGCCGTGAAACGTGTGTGATTTTTAAAACTATCAAATCAAGGGATTTAGGTACTTGACAACACATGCCAAATTTGGGTTTTGGGATGCAAACATTCCTTCTGGTGAAAAAACTTAAAACGCTAAAAATCACTTAAAAGGATGTTAGTAATACTTTCTCAGTACGGTCAATTCGTCGTTTAAATCGCCCGCATTCTGCCAAACGGGTGGGCTACAACGTTTTATTTTAATGGCATTAAGGTGTACTGTAATAGGATTACCGTAGGGTCTTTTAAAAAGAAAAAGTTGAAAAATTGG
Source organism: Sweltsa coloradensis (assembly GCA_024449915.1). Classification (NCBI taxonomy): domain Eukaryota; kingdom Metazoa; phylum Arthropoda; class Insecta; order Plecoptera; family Chloroperlidae; genus Sweltsa; species Sweltsa coloradensis. Next base: position 30,384 of record JAMZAV010005808.1, read on the forward strand.
GGGAAGGGTTTCCCAAAAAGGTTTTCAATATAACCCTTAACAAGAATTTAAAATCAACAAGAAACTATAGTTATTTGAAATGATCGCTACTTTGTGTAAAAAAAACAAGTCTTTGGCCCACTAGATATTTTATTTTCTATTGTTAGTTGGTAATCCACAGCAATTAGGCTGTGTTTTTTTGTTAGAAAACAGGCTGGCACCGCTGCATGATGTGGATGCAGACAGCCAATAGAAGGCTTGTTTGGTCATATGACCTACCCGGTGATTTCCCTTTTCCTATTGTTGGAGGCCATGAAATAGGGGTTTTTCACTTATGTTCTATTCCCTTTTTCTATTAATTAAGAACCCAAAATTAAGTTCAACAAGATTATTAATGAAACAAATAAAAACCCTAATATCATCTCATGGTGCAAGAAGTACGCCAAAATCAGGTTTGTTTTCCCGCATAAAAAAAATAAGTGAACCATAACCTCACATTCGCCACCACAGGTAATGAAGCCTAGAATCATTACAATTGCATTTTCAGTTTTAAAAGCATAGAACGCAAAATAACTTGAGAAAAAATTCTAAAGAATATGGGAAAGCCCCCAAGGGAATTGTCGGGAAATGCCATAAAAATTGGGAAAATTTCGGGAAGCAAAAATTCAAAAATAACATGGGGGCGTCACAGGGTACAAAGAAGACCCGAAACCCCAATCGCAATTTTTCAAACTAATTGGGGGGCGAAACGTTACGGAGTATAAAAGTTTGATTTTTAGAAAAGGAAATCGCTCGAGGGCCCTGATGAGCAGATTTGAACGTACGTTTTGCCAAAAAAGACTAGTGGTTTTTAACAAACGTTTTTTTAAACGTTCTCAAAACGAGAGCGAAACATTTGACCAGTTCCTAACCAGTTTAAATCCTTTCAACTCTTTCAGTTTTGGGAAAACCCAAAAAGTAATCTCCCACGTATAGTGGGTTGGGGTTAGGGATCCAGGGATGAAGGGAATACTACGAATTCCCCGGGTTTCCCCTAGAAAGGGTCAGAAATTTTGCAGAGCTCCGAAGTGGTCGGAGCAAGCAAGGTCGGAGAGAAGACCGCCATCGTACGTGAAGAAACAGCCCGGGGGAAAGCGAAACCGTGGGGCCCACCGAAACCCCTAGGCCCTTGAAGATGGGAACAGTAGTGCTACAAAAATCAATGTTCAAAAAGTGGGTACAACCATGTGCCAAAAAAACGTGTCCTGCTTCAATAGCAGTGTAAAAAATGTAAAGGTTCAATCATTTTCGAAAATTGTCGAAAAAAATGTACACCCCTGTGAGTGTGTAAATCTGAAAAAAAAACAATCTAAAACCTCTTTATAAAAATAAATTTATTGGAAATGGGTCTGAACAGATAAAAAGCACCCGTGTGCTAGGGGCCCAGAGGGACTGATGGACATCAAAAATTGATGTGGGCCTGGGCCCAGGAGGGCCCGCTGGTAAGGTAAATTCAAACTAAACAGGGGCTCGGTGAGTTTCATACCTGTCAAGTTTCAAAAAAGCTAAACTGTATCAAAAGCAAAGGTTGTTAAAACCAAAACCCCTTTTTTAACTTTTGGCAACCCAAGGTTAACCGTAGTAAGTGGAAATAATGTGTTCAAAAAGGCAAAATGACCAGTGAAAATTTTTCATGCTAGCAAACCCTTTAATTAGGCCCTTTTAGGTCTTTAAATGCATGGTAAACTAACCCTTGTGCAAAAATCAATGTGCTTGAGGAAAGTAAGCCTAGTATGGGCCTAAACCAAGGAGAAAGTTTCTTCAAGTACAATGGGATTTTTTGGTGAGTTTGGGTTTCATGCCGGTACGATAAATAAAATTCTTAGACAGATTGTGTGCCAGTTTCCCCCCCCTAGGAAGGTAAATGTCACGAGGGGGAAACTAAAAAATACACTGGACCATTGGGGATGAGGGCCAAAAAATTTAAAAAGGGCAGTGGGCCTCGACTGGGTGAGTAACCTGGTAAAAGTGGGAAAAACAAATGGTTCTCTACGGTGTGCCTAATCCTAAAAAACTTAAACAAAGCAATTAAGGGGTCTCTTTCAGCAAAAATTTGACCAAAAGAAATGGTTTCGTCCCCCCCCTAAAAACATCGAATGGCTGGGACCGAAAATTTGCCTTTTGGGAGAAGTTAGATATTAAATAATGTTTGCAACGTTTTGATCAAATGCACTTTTTTCACCCATTTTCCCCCCCCCCAAAAAAATCAAAAAAATACGTAAAAATTTTGGAAAATTTGACGACCGTTTTTTTTGGGGGGAAAAGGGGAAAAAAAAAGTACATTCTGATCAATCGTTGAAAACATTATACAATTATCAAATTTCCCCCCAAAATTGCAAAATTTTCGGTCCACCATTTCGATGTTATCGGGACACGAAGGCCCCTGCAAGGGGTTTTAAAAAAGTGTTTTCCCCTCCGCCCGGGGCGCTCCTGCTTTTTATTTTTCAAGTCGGGTCTGGCGTTTTTTTAAACAATCCCCATCCCGAGAGGCCATTTTGTAAGTCAGTGAAATTTTGAAAAAGGTTTAAACGAGTAATTTAATACTTTTTGTATTATTATGATTCTTGGTATTTTTTGGAGTTGGCTTGATGTTAAATGTCCTTTAAAATTTTTGGGACATATCGATTTATCAAAATCTATAAATTAAAAATTTCCATTCTTACCTAGGATTCGATCAATTTGGGGTATTATTTATGGGAGTCGTGCGCTTCGGATTGTTGGGAGCCGGACGCCTTGATCATTTGGAAGAAATTTTTTTATTTACCCATGCATTTTATTTCATTTATAATAGGCTATAAGATGCCATTTATGGTGGTTCCCATAGTGCGCGGGTAGAAAAGCAATTATGGCCCCAAAGGGACGTGGGTTCGAGACATTATAGTAAAACTAACGGGGTCTACTCCCCCATTCCCCGTATCCACTCATCGTCTTGATTGCTTTGGGATCATCATTTAGAACCAAAAAATCTAGCTCTAAGACGGTGTCAAACTGGAATGTTTGGTATTTTAACTGAGTTCTTAACTGATTAAAAATATTGATTTTTTTCTTCCCTACGCTTGTTTTGGGCATTATAATTTTTTTAAAAGGAATATCCCGTTCGGGGGTGACATTTGACGACGGTGTGGGTGGTGGGGGTGGTGGTGGTGGTGGTGAAGGTAAAAATAAAATATGGGGGGAAACCCTTTGGCCCTTTGATTCCTACAAGCATTTTGGAAAAAATAAATAAAGACATTTTGGGGATCTCGTTTTCTCAAGCAACCATTCCCCCTCACACTCCCTATCACTCTCGAAAAAAATCAACAACCCATCTATTCCCCAATAGAAAACGAGCCCCATTTGAGATCATTTGTAGCGTATAGCATTCAAAAAATAATAGGTCTCGATCAAGACAGTTAAAAGTTTTCTTGTAACTGTGGCACACTTTTTTTTAGGTTTTAAATTTGTTATTTTCTCATTAAGGGGAGTGTGAATTAGTTAAACGAAATTGAATTTTTTTTTTTATTAACAAAAAACATTTGTGCATATTGCTATATTTTTGTTTATTTAATATTCATAGTATTGTCAAACCCGAAAAACCCAATAATGCATAAAAAAACCCCTCTCTCCCAAAAAATTCGAGTCCTAAGTCATGATTTTTCCTTTCCTACCTCAGGCTATCACCAAGTATGTGAACTTTTTGAGGGAAGGTGAATAGGATATTGACATTTTCTTCAATTATTCAACTTGTGTCCGAACTCCGAATTTTTTAAAAATGACGATCGAGGTTTTTTCGGTAGCGGGAACAATCAAACACGACTTGATTTGCCCTTGAATGAGTGTTGTGGGGGCCAAAAACAAAAACCGTTCCCCGCGTTGTAATGTAATACTTTCGGTACACCAAAATGAATCACACAGCCACGTCGCACTGCGTCCTACACACTTCTGGAAACTTGCCTTGTTGCTGTCAATTGGGGTTATTTCCATTTTCCCGTTTTAAACCCTTTGGCCATCCCCATGATAATTTTTTAAATTTAAATTTTTAAAATTTTAAATAGTAGGAAATTTGAAAAATTTTTTCGATTTTTTTGATGCCCTTTCCTTTAATAAGTCTCATAAGTAAAAATATGCTTTTGCTATTCTTTCGTCTTTGTTTCTCCCAAATCCTCTTTTACGTTTCTACAATGACGCAGATGTAGAAAAGTGTGGATTAATTTTTTAATTTTTTTGGATTGTTTTCCCATAAAAGTGAATCTTGTTTCCAAATATCGGTATAGATGAAAAATGAAATTAAATCGAGCGCCCAAAAGCCATCATAAAGAATCCTTTATGGAAATTGGTATGTTTCGATTCAAATCAAATCCATTTTAAACAGAGCTGTTTTTTTGCAACAATTATTGATGTGTTCCTTTCCCTAATACTTCTGGTAAAAATAAAAAAATTAATATTTTTTGGAAATTGCGTTATAAAACTCCAATATGTCTTTTGAGAAAATAGCTCGTGTTTTGTTTATATTTTGTAATAAGTGTTTATGTTTCTTTTGCTCTCCACGACAAACACTGTGGTGGAATTTTCATGATGTTTAAAAGTTGTATCGATCGTAAGTATTCTTTGGGGGTTTGAACAGGGGGAATTTTTTTAAAAATCTTTTCAAATCTACTTTTTTTCCCGTATGTCCTTTCGGTTAAATTTTGACCAAAACGAATGGTTTTGCGCTCCCCTGATAACATCGAAATGATGGTCCGAAAATATACAATTTTGGGAGAAGTTAAAAAATTTTTTAATGTTTTTAAAAAGTTTTTAACAGAACGTTAATTGTTTCCCCCCTTTTCTGCAAAAAAAAAAAAAAAAAAAAAAAGAAAATACGTAAAAAATACGTAAAATTTTTAAAATTTGTCGTATTCTTTATTTTTTTTGGAAAAATTGTGAAAAAAAAATTAGCAATATGTTCAATATGTTGCAAACACATACAATTTATTTTAACTTCTCCCAAATTGCTAATTTTTTGGCCCGTCATTTCGATTTTATCATGGGAGCATGAAAGGGCTGCAACGGTTGAAAAAAGCGATTCTGCCCCCGACCCGGTAGCGCTATATTTTCTATATCTTATTGAGCTTGTCTATGTGGCTATGACTACTTTTTTTGACTGATACATTAAATGATTGCATTGTTTTTTTATCTTCACCCATGTTTTTAGTTTGGTAAGGGAAGGGAAAATTATGCCAAATTTTGGAGAAGTAGGGTAAATTTATAAAGTTTTCAAATTTTGTACAGACGTTTGGTTTCCCCCTTTCTGCAAAAAAAAAAAAGAAAATAAATAAAAATACGTAAATTTATAAAATTTGCGGATTTTTTTGATTTTTTTTTGGGGGAAAATGTGAAAAAAATTTGCAAAATTTTTAATATTTGCAAACAATCAATTTTTCTAAAATTCTCCCAAAAAGCATAAATTTTTGGGCCGTCATTTTTGATGTTATCATGGGGGCACTGAAGGTTGCAAGCGGTTGAAAAATGCATTCGCCTCCGACCGGGTAGGGAAATTTTCTATTCTTGATTTAGTAAATTGGTCTATTGGCTAGAGCTACGTTTATTTACTGAATGATTAAATGATGTGCACTTGTTTTTATCTTCACCTACTGTTTTGGGGTTTGGGAAGGGAAGGTAAATATGCAATTTTGGAGAAGTTGATAATTTTATAATTTTTTCAACGTTTGAACGAACGTTAATTGTTTCCCCATTTTTTGCAAAAAAAAAACAAGAAAATCTAAAATTTTTTCGTATTTCTTTATTTTCTAAAGGGGAAAAAATTTTGAAAAAAATTGCAATATTTTCCAAAATGTTGCAAACCATCCATTATCTAACTTTCCTAAAATTGCAAAATTTTTGGGGATCTTTTTGATGTTTTCATGGGGGCACTGAAGGTCTGCAAACGGTTGAAAATGGATTCGCCTCCGACCGGGACGATATATTTTCTATATCTATGATTGATACTTGGGGGTATGTGGCATATAGCTACGTTTTTTGACTGATACGATAAAAGATGGCACTTGTTTATTACTTTACCTACTGTTTTTTAGTTTGGTAGGTAAGGTAAAAATTTTCATTTTGGGGGAAAATTAATAATTGTAAAAGTTTTTCAACGTTTTGAACAGAACTTAATTTTTTCCCCCCCTTTTTTTCAAAAAAAAAAAAAACAGGAAAAAACTAAAAATACGTAACATTTATAAATTTTTTCGTATTTTTATTTTTTTGGTAAAATTGTGAAAAAAATTTGCAATATTTTAAAATTTCAAAAAACTTTACAATTATCTAACTTTTTCCCAAAAAATTCATAATTTTCGGGGCCTCATTTGATGTTTCTGGGAGCACGAAGGTCTGCGCGTTGAAAAAAGCGATTTTGCCTCCGACCGGTAGCGCATATATTTTTCTATTTATGATTGAGACTTGGTCTATGTGGCATATACTACGTTTATTTACTGATACATTAAATGACGGCACTTTTTTTTATCTCACCTACTGTTTTTAGTTTTGGGAAGGTAAGGTAAAAATTTTCAATTTTGGAGAAGAAAGGGTAATTGATAATGTTTGAACGTTTTACAGAAGTTAATTGTTTCCCCCCTTTTCTGCAAAAAAAAAAAAAAAAAAAAACTAAAAATACGTAAAATTTTTCGTATTCTTGATTTTTTTGGGGGAAAAATTTTGAAAAAAAGCAATTGTTCATATTTGCAAAAAACTATACATTATCTACTTCTCCCAAAATTGCATAATTTTCGGGCTAGTCATTTTGATGTTTATGGGAGCACTGAAGGGGTGCAAGCGGTTGAAAAATGCGATTCTGCCTCCCACCCTAGCTTTTAATATTCTAATTTTATGATCGGTACTTGGCTATTGGCATATGACTCGTTTTTTTGACTGTACGATTAAATGACTGTGCATTTTTATTATCTTCACCTACTGTTTTGATTTGGTTTGGTATGGTAAAATTTTTCAAATTTTTGGGGGAAGTTAGATAATTTTATAAGGTTTTGGAACGTTTTGAAAAAAACGTCATTTTTGCCCCCCTTTTCTGCAAAAAAAAAAACAAAAAAAATACGTAAAAATTCGTAAAATTTTCGTATTTCTTTATTTTTTTTTGGGGGAAAATTTGAAAAAAATTTGCAATATGTTTTAAAAGGGTTTCAAAATATCAACTATCTAACTTCTCCCCAAAAATTTCATAATTTTCGGGCCAGTCATTTGGTTTTTTCAGGGAGCACTGAAGGTCTCAAGGTTGAAAAATGCGATTCTGCCTCCGACCGGACTTATAATATTCTATATCTATGACGAGTATTGGTCTATTGCATATAGCTAGTTTATTGACTGATACGATTAAATGACTGTGCCTTTTTTATTATCTTCACCTATGTTTTGGTTTGGGAAGGTAGGTGGTAAAAGTAATGTAAAAATGCGAGTATTGCTAGTGAAATTGAGAAATTTTGGCGTGTTTAAAACAATTTCGTGTGTGTGTAATTTTTTCCCTTAAAAAGGTATTTGGTTATGGAAGAAGAGTAAGGGAAAAATCTCAAACTTTCAAATCGACCAAAAAATTTACACACACACAAAAAATTTTATCTGCAAATTTTGTGAGGATTGTTTTTTGTAAACAGCCACGCAGCACTATCCCCCTCCTACACCATACAAACGACCAAACGCTTTTTGTTGAGAAACAAATTTATTTGTATTCGTTTTAATTTTTTTCTAATCTTTGATTATACGTCCTCTTGTCTTGGTCATTTAAAAAGAAATTAACATTCTGAAAACGGAAACAAAATATCTTATGATTCAAATGAATTTAATTTGATGTTCCTAGACTGCTTATCTTTACCTTTGACATGGGTGCCACCTTCCACTTGTGTCTCCACGTTTTTTCATTCGTAAATTAACAATAAGTCGCTCAAGACAAAACCCGTACCAGGGTTTAATTTTTTTAGTTTTTATTCGTTGTTTTATTTTAATTTCCCACTCGTATTTCCAGTATAACGATTAAAATGTCCTAATAAAATGTGAAAAAAAACATTTCTATTTGGGGAAAGAAGATTAAAAATGTGCATATAATAAAATACCGTAGACAATCGCAATGTTGTTTTGAAACAAATAACAAAACTACAATTATTCACTCATGTAACTTTGTGCGGGGGGCTATGCATGGGACCCGTCGTCATCAGGGTCACAGCGTAAAACGTATCTCGGGTGACTGTAATATATAGCTCGCCCCCGCTGTTATTGGGTCAAAAATCATGATTGGAATATCGCTATCCTGCCTTTTTTATCCGGGAAACACTCTCTCTCTTCTCGTAAATTCCCCCGGGTTTTAAAAAAGCACCTTTAAAGGGAACTACCCCTCCCTACAACTGATGACATTTTGACTAATTATCAGGAAAGTCCTTTTCTCCCGTCGTTGACATGTCTGAGGATTCATGCAAGTCTTTTTGATTCTATTTTTCGACTACTGTACTTCAATAGTCCTTCGGCCGGTACAAAATTCCCAGAATGCCGTTGGGTTTTCGTCTGCCGTGGGTATTTTAGAAAAAAAATTTGAAAACTTTGGTGATCTCGCTAGTCCCCGTAATATTCGATGATTTTAAACGTGGCGGCGAACCTAAAAAGCTGAAAGGCTCTCGTGTCGGTATTTGAGCGTGCTAAAAGCTTAGGTACAATTAATCCGATAAGTTTTAGTTCAGGGTGAACAGGTAAAGTATATGGGACCATAATTTTACTGGGGTTTTGAAAGCTGATCCAAAAAGAGTAAAAGAAATTCGTGAATTGCCCTCTCCGGAAATGTAACCGATTTACGGGATTTCGGGGAGGGAAAATTTATGGGGGGTAAATTCTTTCCCCAATTTTCGATATTTGGGAAACCACTTCGACAACTGTTAAATAACCTTCAAGGGGAGTGGGGACCAAACAGGTTAAAGCGGCTAAAAATAAAAGGAGTTGCTCAGCACACGTTACCCTTTTTAGACGAAAAGAAACCGTTGGTCTGCAGACAGACGCATCAAAATCGGGCTTGGGTGCCCGTTTTTTTTGCAAAATGGGAGACCAATTGCCTCGCTTCTGTGCATGACCCCAACAGAATTTTCGTATCCTCAAATAGAAAAGGAAATGCTCGGGATTGCTATGGTGTTCAAAAAATTCCCCCAATTATTTACGGGAGCAAACGCGTGTCCAAAACCCTCATAAACCCCTATTCCCATTTTGACAAAAACAAAATCAAAAATTTTGCCTAGACTTTAGCGAATGCAATTAAGATACTAAAATATGACTGGAAGTTGAATATTTACCCGTAAATTCATGTATAGGCAGACACCTTGTCTGGCCTATCTGCCAAAACCCGTCAACGATGACCCGGAATTCAAAACCCAAATTTCCATTTATCTCTAAACATTACCGATGTCTGACGATAGGAGGGTTGAATTTCAGGTAGAGAAAAGAAGTGTGAAAGGCAAACATTTTGCTGTTTACACTACAAGGTTGGCCACAACCATTCATCAAGTCCCTTTCCCCGGTTTAAATATTTTTGGGAACCCAAAAGGGTGAGTTATCCTTTGGGTGAAAAGGGCTAATGTTTTTGGGGGACAGACTCTTTTTTCCTCCTACACTACGTAAAGCATGCTTGATCTCTTGCTCAAAAGGCCCCTTTGGCATGGGAAAACTAAAGCCGGGCTAGACAAAAATTTTTTGGCAAGGTATGATAGGGGCATAAACAATCTTGTACAAAATTGTGCTACTTGCAAAGGTTCCTCCCTAAAAACACTAAAACCCCTCTTGCCACATCCTGTCCCTAATCGAGCTTGGAAACTATCGCAGCTGATTCCTTGAAAATAAAGGAAGCTCTATTTGGGAAACAAAGACTTTTTATTCTAAATGGATAAGTTAATTCGATAAAGAACAAAACGCCAGGAACTTTTTGCAAATTCAAAAACGGGGTTTCTCTCGGCTGGGCGTTTGCGATAGGTTTTAAAGTCGGGCAACTGCCTTTTCCAGTGCGGAATTTAAGGC